>CM068376.1:8012889-8174391 GCA_034769895.1 Magicicada septendecula | reverse complement strand
TGTGTGTCAGTTTTTTAACTATTGAATATTTGTAAGCCTATTAACCACATTAGTTAAAAATCTAAAAAGCTGTATTTTTCATAATCTTAAATCTGTATGACCAAATAAATTTTCAATTATCAATTACGTATACTTACGATACATCCAATTGAAATGTCTGAAATGTGATCACATGAAGGATGCTTAGAATAGTCTGAACCGAATATACTAAACTTATTTTTTGTGGTTTTAACACAAAAAATATTACTAATTACTAATTTTACTAATTACTCAAAAACGGATGGTTGAGCTCTTTTCAACCAATTTTTTTTTGTACTTTTGACTACTCAATTAAGTGAATCTAAATGAAAACAAAAAAGGAGTTACTGCCTAATGTGTACTCATAATACTATCATTGAATGAGTGATACCAGACATAAAAGTTGTAACAATATTCAGTACATTGCACACATGTAGTTAAAAAAAAATCTAAATAAAAAGTGTCATACTGTCAAAATTATAACTTGTAATCAATACACGACAGCAGTCTGACAACTACTTTATTACACATAACCTTCAATCAAATGTTTTTTAAAAGTGTGCTTTTAAAAACCACATTTATGATGAGCTTTCTTGTTTCGAATGGTATAAAATGGTGAACTTTTTGATAAGGCTTGCAATGACACTGGACCCATTGTCACTACGAGCATGAATTCAAGCAGCAAATAATAACATGGAAATGTAACAGTTCTCTTCTTCTTTATCTCCTTTGTCATCAAGCATTGACTCCAGTGATAATCTCTTTTATCCTGCCTGAGGTGGTGGTTGACCTGTAACATGATCTATATAATCAACCCATTCCTCGATCTGGGTGCATTTCCATGATGTGCTTCAGCTTCCTTTCTCCTCCAGGGACTCACATCTGGTGAGTATGGGAACTAGCGATCCCAGAGTACCCTACCTGGATTTACACTCTTCTTCAACTAGTCTTGGATGTGATCTTTCCTATCTGGTCTCTCTTGAACAACTCTTGTATTCCAGACCCTGAAGCTATAAAGAGTATTCGAGCACTAGGGGCCTCTATTTTCACTATCTATGTATTGTTTTGCCTGGAAGACGGCATAAACTGCAGCTGTTAAGCAATGGAAGGAAAAACATGGAAATATTACTCCAGATGGCAGGCCATACACACTGGAAAATCCACCCTCTTTGGAGGCAGGCCCTATGGATTCTAGGGAGGGCCATTGATTGCTTGACACAAGGAATGAAACTGGAAACAAATATGTATGGAAAGAAGATGACAATCCGGCTGCTAGAAGATCAGTGCTAGCCAGAACTCCACCAAGCAATAGAAAGTCTGTACTGCCAGGTGTTAGTGATACAGTATAATGAAGACAAGGACAAGGGCTGGTTCTGTTGGAGATAGCTGTAAAAAAATCATGGTACCATTATCCCAATACCAACCACAAACAAAAAGTGAATCATATATCTATAGTGAATGGAAAAAGACTGTTGCCGAGTGCAATAATCTTAAAACATTGGTTCATGAATTACAGGACAGAGTTGACCTGTTGATGAGTAGAGAAAAACAAGAATTACCTGAAAATGCAACTGCGTTTGAGAAAAAGCAAGAATATTCCACAGACAAAGAAGAAGAATTACCAATGGAGACCAAATGGACTTTAGAAGAGGAAAGAAAAACGAAAAGGAAAAAATGAAAAGCTGCTATGTCTCCTGTAGTACCTCCTCAGTTGTCACCAAATTAGCAACTACAAAGTAGAGAAAGAACAGAAAAAAAAAACAGCTGAAAAAGGGAAAATTCTTCCTCCACCAGCAATTAATATATTAATACGAAGAACTGAACGGACATATAATGACATAGCAATTACATTAAATAAAGCGAACGTTCAGTCTGAAGTTACATTGTTGGCAGGAGGCATTCTATAAAATCATATAGTAAATGATGAAAAATATAGACACCTTAGACATCAAATAACAGAAGATGGATGGGAATATTTCACCTATTAAGGTAATGACAAGAAGAATCTATCCAGAATGCCAACCCAAAGAAATTGTTAAATTTTTGAAAGCAAGAAAATTTGAAATTCAAGATGTAACAAATATACAAAACTATATAGAGATGGTGAGAGAACTATTAAAAGGAATTTCCCTCTATTCATGCTGACTTTTGACAGAAGGCAAAATATAGAAGAAATTTATAAAATGGATAACATTTTAGGGTTACGAGTAAGAATTGAACCACTGCGGAAAAGATCTACCCTCATTCCACAATGAAAAAGGTGTCAAATGTATGGTAACACAAAAATACTGTAATAGATAGGAAAGATGTGTCAAATGTGCTGGAAACACTTAACAAGGAATTGCAATAAAATGATAAATGAAACAGAAAAGTGTGCCTATTGTGAAGAAGCCCATACAGCTAGCTACCGAGGATGTTCTGTAGCTAAGAAACTACAACAGATCCGAGACGATGTTCTAGGCAAGCAAAAAATAAATATCTGAAGGCCACCTATTCCCAAAGCTGATATGAATTGGAGGAAGTAAGAAGTAAACAAATAGCTTTAAAACAAAACAAAAAACTATACAAACACGTGACGGTAGGTAAGTTATATGCAGAAGCTCTTAAGGATAAAACATTAGAACAAAGAGAAGAAAAACAAGCAAGACCAGCCACAACAAATGAAATTAAAAAAAAAAATTTGGCTGAGCTTGAAGAACAAAAGAAGACTAATAAAATGATTCTCAAAAATATCAGTAAACTAGATGGCAGCAACATGAAAGCTGCCAACAAAAAGAAATAATAATGCCTCAAGCTCTAAGAATAGCAGCATGGATTGCTAATGGACTATTGCAGAGAATCCATGATATAGAGGTGTTTCTTTGGGATCAGAAAATAGATACATGCCTGATGTCAGAAACACACCTAACAAGGGAATCATGTCCCAAAATAAAAAAAATTATCATACTATCAGACCAGACAAAAGAATTGGAAAAGGGGGGTCAGCTGTATTAATAAAAGAAAATATAACACAGTATAAAGACGATAACATGGAAGCCAAATAGATGCAAGTAACTACAGTATGTATTCAAACTAAACCTGTGAATATGATAGTAGCTGCAATATATTGTCCACCATGATTTAAATTGGAAAAAGAAGACTTTACCTGGCTTTTCCAAAAACTAGGAAATTGCTTCATAATTGCAGGCGATTATAATGCAAAAAGGACCTTCTGGGGTTACAGGTTAGACACTCCCAAGGGGAAAGAGCTGTATGAAGCAATTAAAGAATTAAATTGTGAGGTACAATCAACTGGCAAACCTATATATTAGCCTAGTGACAAAAAAAGCTTCCTGACTTGATTGACTTCTTTGTAATTATGGGAGTATCTTCCAGCTATACTTGCATAGAGGAAAATCATAATTTGGTTTCAGATCATGCATAAATTGTTTTAACAATAAGTGGGCCACTTATGATGAAACACCAACCTTCCATGTTCACTAATAGGTTAAGTTAACTGATTGGGATGTATTCAGAAAAGACTTCAAGAAAATATCAAACTTCATATACCAGTAAAAACAACTGAGCAGCTTGATAAAGAAGAAGAGCAATTCATTGTTGGCTTACAACAGGCAGCATGGAATAACACGCCCATGCTTAAACCAAAATTACTGGGGCTTAATTACCTCAAAGAAATAAGAGAAATGGTTACAGAGAAAAGAAAGGCAAGAAGAAGGTGGCAGCAAACAAGATCACCAGAAGACAAAAGGCTGCTGAATAAACTCTGCAGACAACTGAAACAAGTAATTCATGAAATAAAAAATGCAAGTCTTACTAGCTTCCTGAGCAATCTGCCAATGATAAAGAAACAGAGTACTCTCTCTGGAAGGCAACTAAATATTTAAAAAGACCAAAAAATCATATTCCACAAATTCGTAATGATGATGGGAGTTGGGCAAGAGACAACTCGCAAAAAGCTCAACTGTTTGCAGAATATCCGGCCAACACTTTTCAGCCACACCCCAGGTAAACAGCAGATGAATAGGGTACTTACCTCAAACCAATAATAGAGGTGAGACAAACTTGAAGCCAGTAACTCCAAAAGAAGTAGCTTGTAAAATTGATAAAAATTTAAGCTTAAAGAATGCTCCTGGCTATGATCTTATAACTGGGAAAATAATGAAAGAACTTCCAGCACAAGGAATTACCAAGCTTACACACTTGATCAATGCATTTCGCTTGCATTATGTATTTTTGCAGTGGACAGTGGCAGAGGTAATAATTCCAAAGCCTGGTAAACCACTAAATGATAAAGCATCATATCGCCTGATATCACTGCTATCAATCATCTCCAAGATATCTGAGATGTTGTTTTTAAAGCATCTCACACCTATTATTGAGAAGAATTTGATTCCCAACCATCAAGTCGGAATCAGAAATAAACATTCAACAATTGATCAAGTACATAGAATTACTAATATCTTTGAGAAGGCAATAGAAGAAAAACGAATATTCTCCACAATGTTCCTGGATGTAGCACAGGCCTTTGATAAACTAATAATAAATATATTTACCTTATTTCCTGTCTCGTGACCACATGTATTTAACGCAATGAATATAATTTACGCGTTTCAAAACATATGTCTCGTCATCAGAATATATATTAAAATTTAAATCACTCAATGAGGTCGTTAAAAATTAAAACATCAAAATCACAAAATCGAAAACCAAACATATAAGTATTTATGTGATGCGAGTGCGCACTTGACAAAAGCCGGCCGGACACTGATTGATCAGTTACAGATAAATTTTAGTGCTGTGTCATATAATGGATTCGACTTGAAATGTAAGTGGTCGTTTAATATGAAATTACGGTAGTATTTGTCATTATGTGCTCTATATATTTCAAATTCTTTACGTGCATTTAAATAACCGCCTTTACCACAGACATGTAAGGGTTTCAAGTTGGTGTCAAAGCTTGTATAATTATGGTTCTCCTGTATAAGATGACGAGCATAGTTAGACTTTATACAAGATTGTGTTGTCAAATCCTTTACATTATGCTTTGGAGTGTGCTCAACGAAACGTTTATAAAAACTTCTCCCTGTCTGACCAATATAAAAGCATTCACAGTCATTACATGAAAGCTTATAAACACCTGTTTTCATTTCCAAAGGTGTACTGGTTCTATTACAAAGCTTATTAAACAGATTGTTGCTGGTTTTAAATGTTACAGTTCTACTGTTACTATTTAATACTTTTGATAAAATTTTGGGCATAATACTGGTGTAGGCTGTTGAAATAAAGGTTGGTTCATTATTTTTTATCATTCGAGGTTTTGACAATCTACGCTTATGCTTTTTAAGGAGGTTATCACCATGGGAGATGTGTAACCACTGGCAACAGAAATGTGTTTTATAATATTTAATTCAATCTTAAAATCATTTTCATTGAGAGGTATCGTTAACAACCTGTGTATGAAATAATTATAAGCCGTCATTTTCTGCGAGAATGGGTGGTGTGAGTCAGCAGGTATGGTTATGGTTATATACAGGCATGTAATGACTGTGAATGCTTTTATATTGGTCAGACAGGGAGAAGTTTTTATAAACGTTTCGTTGAGCACACTCCAAAGCATAATGTAAAGGATTTGACAACACAATCTTGTATAAAGTCTAACTATGCTCGTCATCTTATACAGGAGAACCATAATTATACAAGCTTTGACACCAACTTGAAACCCTTACATGTCTGTGGTAAAGGCGCTTATTTAAATGCACGTAAAGAATTTGAAATATATAGAGCACATAATGACAAATACTACCGTAATTTCATATTAAATGACCACTTACATTTCAAGTCGAATCCATTATATGACATAGCACTACAATTTATCTGTAACTGATATCAATCAGTGTCCGGCCGGCTTTCGTCAAGTGCGCACTCGAATCACATAAATACTTATATGTTTGGTTTTCGATTTTGTGATTTTGATGTTTTAATTTTTAACGACCTCACTGAGTGATTTAAATTTTAATATATATTCTGATGACGAGACATATGTCTCGAAACGCGGAAATTATATTCATTGCGTTAAGTACATGTGGTCACGAGACAGGAAATAAGGTAAATATATTTATTACTAGTCATTATAAGTGGCCTGGATACCGACAGACATGTTATTCCTTTGATAAAGTCTGGCATCGTGGGTTGGAGTACAAATTGGAGAGATTTACCAAACCATTTCAGTAAGGTATTGAAATCCTATATTTCATGCAGATATTTCCAAGTAAAACACAAGGACTGTTATTCTGAATTAAAAGAAATCTCAGCTGGTGTTCCACAAGGCAGCGTATTAGGACCAGTTCTATACCTGCTGTATACAAATGATATACCAACCTGTGAAGAGGCTGTAATTGCTACCTTTGCTGATGACACTGCCATTATTGCAGAAGGTAACAGCATTGAAAAAGAAATTGAGAAACTATAATTTGCCACTGACAAAATCAATTCTTGGACTAAAAGATGGCGGATAAAACTAAATGAAGGCAAGTCAGTGCACGTTAATTTCACCAATAGGAAAATTAATTACCTGACTGTGGTTATCAACCAACAAGTGATACCACATGAAAACAGTGTGAAGTACTAAGGCATGACATTGGATGCCAAGTTACACTGGAAGGAACACGTAAAAAAGGAAAGAACTGAACTTGACCAAAAATTCAGAAAAATGTACTGGCTCCTTGGGCGACATTCTGAGTTGTCTGTACATAATAAACTATTGGTATATAAACAAGTCCTTAAACCTGTCTGGACATACGGTGTACAACTCTGGGGATGCACAAAGAAAAGTAACAGAAAACTTGCCCAGATATTTCAAAATAAAGTACTAGGGTGTATTGTTAATGTCCCACGGTACATACGAAATGAGGACATCCACAGGGATCTGAAGATTGCTTCAGTCGAAGATGAAGTTCAGTGATTTATCAAGAAGCATGAGAAACGTCTGCATAAACACCAGAACATTGAGATGCTGAACTTCTCGACAATACCGAACTTGTGCGAAGGCTAAATAGATGTAGTGTACTGTGTCAAGTGACAGGCATCACAAGAAGAAAGTGATTAGTTTTATAAAGGAGTGCGCCGTAGGATGACCATCCTACACCTTGTAAATTGTTATGAGATGTAAATTGATAGTAGATGGGCTTAGCTAGCCCAGTCTCAATAAAAAAAGCTTCCTTTCGCCCATCCTCATTCATGACCAAACCATCCTATCTTTACTATCTCAACCGCTGACTCCTGCTACAAAAGATTTCTGATGGCCATATTCCTACTCATTCGCTCCTAGTTTTCCAGCTGTCCATGTCAAAATCTCATTTCACTGGCTTGCAAACTGCTTTTATGTTTCTCTCAGAAGGTAAGGCTTTTCTGTCCCACAGAGTAGTTTGTGTAGAAAACTGTCTTGTAATCTTGTAGCTTGACTTCTTCTGTCATTACCTCATTAGGAAATTTCTTCATAGTGTAACAATAACTGACATCTCGTGCAATACAAGGGCAATTTAATCACTCTGCATAACTGTTGCTGAGAAACAGCTGTGTAAAAAAAAGGTTACCTCAAGGCCATCTCAGTACAATGTTGAAAATGGAGAAAACTGAACACTGTGTAGTGATCGAATTTTTTGTTAATAAAGGTTTAACACCAACAGAAATTTGAGATGAAGAATGTGTTAGGTGATGCTGAACCTTCATTTATTGCAGTGAAAAAATGGGCTGCTGAATTTAAACGTGGTCATGCAAATGTGGAAGATGACCCACGTAGCGGGCATCTGAAAAGTGCCACTACACCAGAAATCATCAATAAAGTGCACAAATTGTTTTGGAAGATTGACGCATGAAGGTGTCTGAAATTGTTAAGACTGTGGGCATCTCAGAGAAAATGGTACATCACTTTCTTACTAAGGAATTAGATATCAAAAAGCTATCTATAAGATGGGTGCTGCCCATTTGTTGACAACTGATCAAAAACCTATGCAAATGCAAACTTCTCAGGAATGTTTGGACCATTTTAAGAAAACTTTATTTGTAGATTTGTAACAACTAATGAAACTGAGGTCTATCACTTCACTCCAGAAACAAAACAACAATCAAAACAATAGATGCAGTGATTATCTACCTCCAAAAAGGCAAAATAAATTTTGTCTGCAGGAAAGTGTATGGCTTAAATTTTCTCTGACGTTAAGGGAATATTTTTCACAGATTACCTTGTAAAGGGTCAAATAATAAATGGAGAGTATTATGCTAATCTTTAGGGCCAATTAAATGTAAAGATCAACAAAAAAGACCAGATTTAGCAAAGAATATTGTTTTCCATCAGGTTAATGCACGATCCCACACAAGGGTTGTTTCTATGGCAAAAATTGCTGAGTTATAGTACGATCTGTTGCACCATCTGCCTTATTCGCCTGATTTACTACCATCTGACTATCATCTATTCCCAAAGTCGAATAAAAATTCTCGGTTGTGGTGGTGGGGGGTAGTGATTTTTCTCAGATGACGAGCTGAAAGTGGCAGTAAACGGTTATGTTGAGGACCAGGAAGAATCAGACTTCTGCACTTCTGAATCAGGTAAAAGCACTGGAGCATTGCTGGATCAAGTGCACTGAATTACATAAAGACTATGTTGAAAAATACACACGATTCCAGAAAGAAAAGGTAATAAGGCCTCAAACTTTTCAAATTACCCTTTTATACCAAACATCTTTTAATATGACACACAGTATAACACACTCCCAATTATCTGTAACTCAATAGTCACATAATAACATTAGAAATCTGGTTGTATATTTTATTTGCTATTTAAACCTGGTGGTCTACTTCCTAATCAGCCTTTCCATTACTATTCCCAAATACTCAACCTCTTCACCTGCCAAATAGTACCACATATCTTCTAAAAATATATACGCACAGGTACAGTTGACTCCCGATTATCACAGACTCAATTATAGGCACCCGATTATCACAGACTCAATTATAGGCAATGTGCATTATTGGTAATGGTGTCCGATAGTGCTGACAAATTTTGTAGCCTAATAAATTTATTTTCAATGCTAATAACAAGAATGAAAACAAAAGTGACAATCTTCAGGAGGAAATGGCAAATATAACAACATATTCTCAAGCTCCTGATTATATTGATGGGCTTCTAGACTACCTACAATGTCAAAATGATTCACAATTTGCAAAAAATAATAATAATAATAATAATAATAATAATAATAATAATAATAATGTTGCGGAAACTTCATTCTCAAAAAAATCTGAGAAATAGTGTTAAAATTAGTTTCAAGGCAAAAGCAATCAAACCTTACTGGTTATTTAAAAAAAAAAAATTAACAAATAATTTAACATTGTGTTGAACTAGTTGTAAGTTACCAGTAAAAAATAATTATTGAATTCTGTGTCGTTTACAGCTGTTTCTTGTTATTATTTTTTACAAATTTTAAGTTATTATGTGTGTTTTAAAAGTCCATTTAACAGATATGGCTAACATGTAAGTAAATTTCACAGTTTACTTAAATCTTCATAATTTTTAAAAGTGACAATTCCTAATTAACTAGCAGCAACTATTACAGGTAAGTCTGTTTATTCGTACAGTCTTATATGTTTAAAGTAAGTTTATGCATTTGTTGGAGTATTTTTAGGTAGCAAATGACTTTTTTTTTTAGATATTAGCGATTCTTATTATAAGTGACTGACAAGTCAGACATTACCACCAAAAACCAGGAGTCACCTACTTTCTATGAAGCTAGTGAACTGAAATTTTGCATACACACCCATTGCAGATATACAATACACTCTTACAATATACTCTTATTATATTTCAGGACAGTACTGTCACAACGCATCATAACTTATATCATGACATCTGACCATAATATGTAACAAATATCACACGACAAGGCTATACAATCAGTCTTGTCACTTAGCAACGGCAACATGTTTATGGAGATTGTTTACTCTAGTGGAACTAACTGAGAATGTCCAACAATGAGGAAACACAGTCTTCGTTGATATTCTAAATGCTTCATGAATTTGTGAACATTGAGCTGAACAAATCTCCATATTAATGCAGAAAGTTAGCAAAAAATTGTGGTACTCAAACCAAGGGGAGTTTAGATTGGAAACATTGTTTACTTTATGACTGGTTGTTTATATCATACAGACACACTTCTACTCACACACACACAAGTGGACAAATTGATTCCGATAGTACATGGACTAGGGGCAGTTTCAGATTGGAAACCTTGTTTACTTAGAGACTGGTTGTTTATAACACACACACGCGCGCGCGTGTGTGCAAGCGCAAAGAAGCAAGAATTTATTGCTGAGACATATAGACTGAATTCATAATAACTACTTACAATAATAATACACACTTAATGCTGAATTTGTTATCACTATTTACAGGGCCAACTGACATACGAGGGGGGACCCAAAAGTAATGAAAATTTTTCTCTGGCAGTTGGTAGAACGCTAGTTCCGACTTCTCCCACTAGGTGCCTTCACTAGACACCATTTTGTATCAGTTGCCCTAGCGGCATTGTTGTGGAAACATTAGCGCGGTCAGTGTGACTATTTTTTGTAAGCGCTGTTTCACGTTTTCGGCGATTTGTCAATGGCAGACATTAAATACCAACGTGCTAACATCAGGTTCTGTTTCCTGTTAGGGAAATCAGCAGCAGAAATTGTCGCAATGCTTCGGACGGCTTATGGGGAGGAAGCTTTGAGCCAGGCAAGGATTTACGAGTGGTTTTCTCGTTTTAAAAGTGGTCAAATGTCAATTGAAGACGAACCACGACCGGGACGTCCCTCAACTTCCAAAATGGACGAAAACATTGAAAAAATCCATGTTGCGATCATGTTTGATCATAGTAGAACAATCGATGAATTGGAGGAAATGACTGGAATATCCTGGAGTTCAGCCAACGAATTCGTTCATGCAAAATTAGTTCCGCGTGTGCTTTCTTGTCGGCTCAAAATCCTTGCCTGGCTCAAAGCTTCCTCCCCATAAGCTGTCCGAAGCATTGCGACAGTTTCTGCTGCTGATTTCCCTAACAGGAAACAGAACCTGATGTTAGCACGTTGGTATTTAATGTCTGCCATTGACAAATCGCCGAAAACGTGAAACAGCGCTTACAAAAAATAGTCACACTGACCGCGCTAATGTTTCAACAACAATGCCGCTAGGGCAACTGATACAAAATGGTGTCTAGTGAAGGCACCTAGCGGGAGAAGTCAGAACTAGTGTTCTACCAACTGCCAGAGAAAAATTCTCGTTACTTTTGGGTCCCCCTCGTATGTCTGTCCACTACAATGGCTCAAGCGATTACCGAGTTGAAAACTATGCTGTATATTGTAAATATATTTTAATACGCCCGTTCCATATCTGGCTAGATTTTACATGCTTCATCTATACGTGCAGTTAATTACTATGATTCACATAGTGTCTGCAATTATGACATAGCAGTAAATATAAAAAATATGTTGTCAGCAAATCATAATAGAATTATATTAGTTATTAATGTATATGTATGTGTACATTTATGTAAGTATATATATATATATATATATATATATATATATATTCAATCACTTTCTGCTACAGTCCGTTTCTTGATGTATATAATACATTTAATATTTATAAATAAATTTACCTCAAGATATGCCTTTTGTTTCCTTATTAGGAACATGTTTCGAGAGCTCCCGTGCTCTCATCTTCAGCCTCCGCGATCTTGCATCTGGTGAAGTATTTGTGTGTTGGCTGGATGCTATTAAGGTTGTTTGTTGGTCTCTGGCATTTTAAAGTTGTATTATTGTGTGTGATTGTAATATATGTATTTGTATTTTGTATATTTTCGATGTGATATGGTACGACATCACAGAACAATCTACGTGTTTGCCGAATGTGCCAGAAGAATCTCGATATAACGTGTGTGGCCTACGTGCTTGTCGACGCATTTTCAAGAGATTTCTCGAAGGCGCCAGCCGCGCGGACTGTGACAAGGGCGCAAGCAATTACATCGTAGTTTAAAGGTAATACATAGTATGTGGAATCGTCTAGATTTCTGACCGGCTATAAATACCAGTACTCAACGACGTTCATTTCAGTATAGTGGCGATATATTTACAGAGTGGTTCGAGTTATTATTGGGCGAGATTGCTGTGCGCGTTCAAGTGGTTATTAGTTAAGTGTTGCGTTTTATAATCGGACGGTATATTGTGATATCATTGTGTTTAATATTAGTGACATTTTATTTGCGTGTGAACAATTTTTATTTGATTTGTTATAAGAGACTGTGTTGTTAATTACGAACTGTTTAACTGTGAAAATTAAAGCTGGTGATTAGTGACTTAATTGGTATCTTGTACTGTATTTTGTTTCCACTGTACCTACGACAATCAAGTAGACCGTCGTAACAGTGGTGTCAGAAGTGGGATAGAACGGTTAACAGTGGAAACAGAGGGCACTTTGTAGAAGAGTGGTGTTAGTGGTAGTTGAAAAAAAGAAGAATGGATACTAGTCAGATGAGAGAATCATTCAAAGCAATGCTACTACAGACGGAGAAATGGCAGGATGAGAAATGCAGACAAGAGGTGGCAGAAGCATAAAAATGATATGATGAGAAACACAGACAGGAAAGAGAAACGGCAGATGAACGACAGAAAGCATTAATGGAAGAATGACTAAAATAAAAACGTAAGCATGAAAATGAAACACCAGAGGGATGAAAAAAAGAATTTAGTCGTCAAGCAGACGACGTTAAGGCGTTCGTACAAGATGATAACACTGCAAAATTCATCCTTTCACGAGGTGAGCTAAACAAACAAGTTGACAGAATATCTGAAATAGAAAAATCTGTGTCAACTATAAAAACAAGTATGTCAAGTTTAGAAGATTCTATTACAAATTCAATAAAACAAATTAGAAAGGAGTTGTATGACTAAAGCTATCCGGGCTGTTTGGCCATGGTCCATGGTTTATTTCCATGTGCTGGCAAACTTTTATATGGAAAGGTTCGAGCAGCGGGCAATTTCATCTTTTTCGTTGAAGCCGAGGTGCTGGTTCCGGTGTGTTTATGACAGCTTTGTTATCTGGAGCCATGGAGAGGAAAATGGTTTGGAAATAAACCATGGACCACGGCCAAACAGCCCGGATGGCTTTAGTCATACAACTGACACCAGCCGTGAAAGCCTGAGGAAATTAAAAAGGAATTAGAACATTTAGCGAAGGAAATAGTTGATAAAGAAAGACCATTAATAAATGCTGATGAAAATTCAAAATATCAGAGAAATCAAACTGTAGTAGGGCCAGTTTTCGCATAGGCTCCAACGTTTGATGGAAGTGCTCATTGGGCAACTTATATTCGCCAGTTTGAAGCTGCCGCTCGCTTAAATAAATGGACGGAAGAAGAGAAAGGACTTTCACTAATTCTTGCTTTAAAAGGGCCTGCCGCACAACTAATACAGAAAGTGCCAGGGTCAATCCATATGAAATCAACCAATAATAAAATAATTTGTTGCTGACATATTTTATTTTAATTTTAATTATACATTTTAATTATATTAAACTTCCACTATGAACACTTACTTTTTGGTTTTGTAACCCAGATGTTTCGACGTGGTACTCCTCTTCCTCAATGGGTTTTAAATACTGAATGTCTGTAAGTAACGGTTATGGGATGTGATGTAGGTGTGTGTGGTAGGGGTTGCTGGTGGGAGGGAATTGGCGCTGGGATTCAAATTTTGTGTTGGAATCAGTGTATCGAAAAGTATGTGCGATCTATAATGTAATTGTTCATTTAATATGTTGTTTGGTTGTAGTGTGTGATATCTGTATATTTCAAATTGTTCTGCTGTGTTTAGTTTTCTCATTTTAGGTAAGTAGTGTAGTATTTCCATGTTGTGCTCTATGTTTGTGTAACTGGTTTTCGTTTTGTAAATGCGTGGCAAATGTGGAATGTATGTAGTTTGTGGTGAGGATAAATGTTCAGAATATCTAGAGGAAAAAGATCTTCCCGTCTGGCCGATGTAGAACTGGTGACAGTCATTGCAGTTTAATTTATAAACACCTGTTTTGGTGTATGATGTGACGATTTAAAGATTATTTAAATAGCACGAATTAATTTTTTTGTTATTATAACAGTGAGAGTATAATCCACCCCTCTCTGTACCTAGACACCTGTATCAACGTGCAAAAAGACTAGTACGAACAAGCAAAGTACAATGTTATTAAGCGAAAACTAATAATCCTGATAATTAAATAAAAGACGTAATAATAATAAATGAAATATCTAACTCCTAACTAAGAAAAGGTAGGATAATTTATCGTAGTTGATTAATGGACAATTAATAATAATAAAGGAACGCACTACTTTTCTCTCAGCGCGTAAACCGCGCCAGCTTCCACACTCCCTGCCGCTAAACTAACGCCAGTCGCCGGAGAATCTTCAACATGTAAGCAGCTCGAAAATGTGTCGTGTAGTTAAACTTACGTTTCTGTCGCTAAAAAACGATATAACAAAAAGTTAGTGCTTCTCACGTATTTAATCCAATGTAGCGTAAGCGAAACAAACAAACAAAAAGATTTAAAAAACTAGTAATGTAGTTCTGACGTGAGAAAATATTCTTAATAAATAAAAACAAAAAACTTAGCCGACACATCTCTTTATGTAAAGCAAGTGGTAAGATATGCTCCTTGCCATGTAAAAGGTAACATCAGTGCTGTTAAAAAAAAAATAATTAAATGTGAAAAGTAAACACCAACGCCAGGAGAGAAGTTACTACAACAACTGTACGAACTCCAAGTAGCAGAATTCCAGCGCCATGACCTAGACCACAATTCAAAAACAACAAACTAAATGGAGGACCCAGATGGACAACGAACGACACCCAAGAAGACCTACTGAAGAGGATCATCTCGACCACCAGCTGCAGACTCACGTTATATCCAGGTGATACTAAACCATAACTTCTGTGCATACATTGTTTTTTAACAACCGCAACAAAAAGAACAGTAAAGTTTCTTGTAAAGACTTTTTAGATCACATAAACATTAGCATATTAATGTTTGTAATTTCTGTAATGCTATAGTAATAACCAGATGATGTTTAAAGGTAAAGTTAATCTGAAATTACATCAGACTATTCTTCAAGTAGTTTGGATGATGTTAAAGTATGTTAGAATATTACAAAGTTAGAACACGGATCCGTAGTAATAAAAGTAATACACAGCTGTATGATTTTGAGATACTAAGAGTAAAAATTTAAAGAGTATTTAATGCAGAATCTATAAGAATTTTCTTTTAAAAGTAAAGTAAAAACAAAAAGATGACCATTAAAGTTATTATGTTTATATCCGTAGTTAAAATACAATAATAAAGAGATGTTTTCGCTAATATCCAGAGAGTGAATAAATTTATGTAACCTTGGACAAATTCCTGATACATACATTGTCATAATTTGTTGGTAAGTAATTTTTACTAACTACGGCAGCTAGTTTAATTAACAGCAAACAATTAAACTGGTTCCCTATGTTATAATGTCTTAACAGGAGAGACGTTATAAAATGCGCCACTCTGCTTTTGTGTAAAAATAATTGTGTGCATCGTGCTGATTAATTAACGGTAACTTGGTAGAATACATAACTTTATTCACTCTGAATTTGTGAACAAATAAATAAATAGAGTTTTAATTATAAAATAATAATATTAGTATTAGGATATTGCCGTGATAAACAAGTCCCTGCTGGTAAAAATATTCCATTTTAAACCTGTCGGTATTTACAGGCTATTTCATGTTAGATACGTGTTGAGGAATGTACGCTCTCCCCTGTAAACAAGTAAGTTGTTTGAATGGCATTCCCTAGTGGACAAAACAGACAGTCCAGAACAGGAAATAATCATGTTTCAGATTGTCCGAATCCACCCTCCTTTGTTAATAACGAACCCCAACGCAAACAATAAGACTCCCCAAACAGCTGATCCATTGTGCTATTGTAAACACAATGAACTCTTCGTGTGAAATTTCTTTCCACTATATAATGATATTATCACTTTGTCTCGACTGATAATTGCTAGAAGTACATAAAGTTGAATTGATTTGAGATAATTTTAATTTGATTAATTAGTATAAGATTCTTGTTATCTATATATATGTGTGTGTTTAAATGAATTCAAATTTTACAAGTGTTTAAAATAGATGATATAAGATTTGTCGTACGTAATACTTAGATTATTTAAAAGTCATTACTACCACTACAATGGCTCAATTTAACCCCGACTTGTTGTTGAAGGACGAACTAAGCTATGAAGCTTTGTTACGCGGTCTCCCATACGCAACCGTAATGGTCGCGGAGCTGCGCAAAACATTACGCGAAAATAGACCAGAGAAACCCTCACTGTTAAATCGTTTAAGTGTGTTAGACTTCGAAAGTGAAAAGGAAACATGCTATCATAAATATACGGAACTTACCTCCATCGCACAAACCCTGCGAGATGAAAAATCCCCCGCTGTAATTTTAAGAACCACTCAAAGAATCAAACATCTGACCCGCCGCATTACCAATTTGCTGAATTGGCCCGGTGACAAAGTTACTCCACCGGACGCGCAAAAATTCGCGGAAGAAGCATTACAACAATTACCCGAGATAATGCGCGAATTACGTAGAAGGTCTGAATCGTTTAGATTAGAAGAGATCGAAGAAGCAATGACGAAACTAAATATTTCCCCCACCCTATCTCCTACTCAAGAACAGCAAACCGGTGCTGTAAAATTTCAGTTTCTGCAGGAATCTAATATAGATCCCGTTAAGGAACGGTTAACCGATAGACAAGTAAATATCCTACCCGTAAACGTCACGTTAGTACCAAATGAACAAGAGAATATGAGCCGTACCTACGATTTACCTCCTCACTTACAGACGAATCAATCTGCGGAAAAACCTAGAATGACGACTCAATTAAATCTAACTACCGAGCTTTATAGAAAAATAACACCCCGTAGAAAGTATTTTATCTGAGATACCAACCACTGATGGGCTGAATATTACGAAACTCCTAGATTTTATCAAGCACCTATTACAAATAAAGGATCTGCGACAACTAAGAGATGACCAAATTTTACAAGTAATTCTACCTAAATGTAGATCTCCTTTAAAAGATCGTGTGTTAGAATCACTAAGGTATAATCACCCTGTAGAAGAACTACATACCACCCTGATAAGACACTTCATTCCCACCGGTATCTACGAAGAATTAAAGCGGAACTCAGTACTTCATGTACAAGGAGCATACGAGAGATTAGCTCATTATATATTTGAAATAAGGGAATCTGCCTTATTACTACAAGTTAACTGGAGTGAACAACAGCTAGTAGACACTATCTTAGTAGGACTATCTCCCGAGGAGCGATCTCGCCTAGCACTCATGAAGAGACCAACCACCTTCACAGAACTAGAACTGTGTTGTATACATTCATCCACCGTCTGGTATTCTGACCAAAACAGACGCGTTTTTATGTCCCAGACTCAAGGCAGTGATTCATTCCTACCTCTAGCCATTGGGACTGATACTCGAACCTACCGCGATAAGCGATTCGTAAGAACTTCTAAAACCCAAAGCTACCCCAATACATCAAACTCTCTACAAAAACCCCAACATCATGCGAGCGATGCCAATGAGGAAAGAAGATGTTATAACTGTGGAAAGTCCGGACACATTAGCAAGAATTGTAAACAAAAGCGGTACCAACAGAAAACCGACCAGTCAAAAAACATGTGAAGCAGGAAGAACAAAAATCCTACATCTTCCGCAGCATCAGAAGGAAAGGTACAAACACTAATCACCCTAAAGTTAAAATAAATATAAAGAAACGTATAGACCCTTAAATAACAAGATTTATTGACAAGTGCAACTCTACTGGTACATGCAAAACAAGTATATGCCAATTACCGTACATACAGATAGACCTTGGAGCAACGAATATCCTTGGTTTAATCGATTCAGGATCTACACGTAGTATAATCAGTCAACAGCTAGCCAGCGTATTAGATAATCATAATCTTATTAGACGTAGCCAAAACGTGAACATTAAGTGTGCCACCGCGAATAAGCAAAACCTGAATATATCACGCAGTATTACTGTCAAATTAAAAATAAAGAATTTTACTTGGTATGTTCCACTACTCGTAGCTGAAGTATTAGGACAAAACTTAATACTAGGCGCCGACTTTATAAGCAAATCTGGCTTAATCCTTGACATATACGCTAAACAATATTTCTTTAGGTTTGATCGTACTCGAAAATATCAGTTCGACTCCAAGCTAAATAACAGCGAGAATTGCGAAACATCAACTATTCAGTTAGAGCATCATGAATCTAGTTTGAGTCATTTAAAAGGAAATGAGCGACAAAGAATTCAAAAGTTAATAAGGGAATTTTCTACTGTACTCACACCCAAGTTAGGATTGCCAACCTAATCGAATACAAAATACATCTAAGTGACAACAAGGTAATACGTCTTCACCCATATAAATTATCACCGCCCAAGATGGAAATAATGAGAAACCAAATCAACAAACTCATTGAACAACACGTCATAGAACCGTCAACTTCTCCATACTGCATACCTGCATTCCTAGTACCAAAAGGAACTGACAAACATAGACTAGTCGTGGATTATAGACAGCTGAATAAGAATATAGAATTTGAATCGATTCCTCTGCCCGACATTCACAGCGCGTTCCACTATTTTACCAAAGCAAAAATTTTCACCATAATGGATTTCAATCAGGCCTTCCACCAAATCCCAATAGCTGAGGAATCTAAACATCTAACTGCGTTTGCTGTCCCATTTAATCTACACCAATTTACTAGAGTACCATTCGGAATATCACAAGGAAGTTCAGTATGTAGCAGACTGTTAGACAAAATATTCCATGACGTTAAATTTAAATTCGTATATCACTATCTTGACGACATAGTAGTATATAGTGAATCGATGGATCAGCATATTGATCACATGCGTGAAGTATTATCAAGGTTAAAGAATGCTGGACTAATGGTAAACCCCAGTAAAGTTAATTTCGCAGTAAAACAATTCTCTTTCTTAGGTCATATAGTATCGGCCGAAGGTAAGGTTAGCATCGATCCCGAGCGTACGCGTGCAATTCGAGAATTTTTACCACCAAGAGACACCAAAGGTATAGCTCGATTTTTAGGTATGATCAATTATTTTCACAAGTACATACCCCACCTAGCGGATATAGCAGCCCCATTAAATGCATTAAGGAAGAAAGGAGCGAAATTCGAGTGGACTACTCGACATCAAGCCGCTTTTGAAACGCTCAAAGAAAGCATAATATCACCACCGGTATTGCAGTTAGCAGATTTCAGTAAACCATTTGTCGTACAGACCGACAGTTCTAGTGTAGCATTAAGAGCCGTAATATACCAAGAAATCAATAATACAAGACTCCCGAACAGCTATGCATCACGTACTTTGACGGAGCAAGAAAGGAAGTTCTCAGCCTATGAACTTGAATGTTTAGCTGTAGTATTCGCCTTCGAAAAATTCAAACCATTTTTGGAACACAAGGAATTTCTACTAGAAACCGACAACCAAGCTTTGTCATGGTTATTGAACCATCCAAAACAGTTAGGTCGTATCGGAAGATGGGTGTTAAGATTGAATTGCTACAAGTTCAAAGTACAACATATTCGTGGTACCCAAAATGTAGTCGCCGATACACTATCCCGCATGTTCCAACTACCCAATACCAGACCTGGCGAAGACAATGTTGAAACCACTACTGTCAATACGCTAATAACAGAATTCCCCCTTGCATTTAAGGATATAGCACATCATCAACAACAAGATCCGAAATTGTGTAAAATAATAGAACAAATAGATAAAGGAAATTACTCTGACAATATACCTTGAGTAAACGAGTACTTTGTTTTAAAAAGGCTAACGGAAAATCACTGAGAATAATCACCCCGGAAATAATTAAACCCATGCTAATGGAATACTACCACTCATAAACCATTGGAGCTCATATGGGAATTAGGAAAACAATACATCGTATTCGCAAGGAATATCATTGGGAAAACATGACTAGTGAAATAACTAAGTTCGTGAAACAATGCGAAATCTGTGCCCTGAGCAAGCCAGCAAGAATCAGTCAAGTCGGAAAATTAATCTCAGAAATCCCCACTACCCCCTTTTCAAAGATATACATAGACTATTCTGGACCTTATCCCCGTTCTAAGTCAGGAAATACTATGCTCTTAATTTGCGTGGACTCCTTCACTAAATTCAAGTGGATGTACCCTATGAGACGTACCTTAGCATCTACGACAATAAAGATTCTACAAGAGAGACTATTTAAAGATTACGGTACACCAGTACACCTAGTATCTGACAATGGACTTCAGTTTAAATTGAAAGAATTTAATGACATGTGTTTTAAATTAGGAATAAATCATATTACAGTCACAGAGTACCGACCGCAAGGAAACCTAGCTGAGAGATACTTGCGAAACCTAAAATCTGCGTTAATATCTTATCACGCTAAAGATCAGACAGCGTGGGATCAAAATCTATCATGGATACAATTTGCCCTCAACTCGGCGTATCATGAAGGACATAAATCAACACCATTTGATTTACTGAACACGTATAAACCGAACCACCCGTTAACCACAAAGTGGAAAATTCATGAGTTATTGCCCCGCGAAATAAATGGGAATAATATAAGAAAAATATGGAACGAAGCTCGTGCAAATTTGAGAGCGAATTTACAAAAATCTCGGAAATATCATGAGCAGAATAATAGGAAAATAAAGTACAAAGTAGGTGATTTAGTCATGTATAAAACTCACCCTACGAGTAAAGCCGTTGATAGGACCACTTTCAAACTATCATACCTAGACCACAATTCAAAAACAACAAACTAAATGGAGGACCCAGATGGACAACGAACGACACCCAAGAAGACCTACTGAAGAGGATCATCTCGACCACCAGCTGCAGACTCACGTTATATTCAGGTGATACTAAACCATAACTTCTGTGCATACATTGTTTTTTAACAACCGCAACAAAAAGAACAGTAAAGTTTCTTGTAAAGACTTTTTAGATCACATAAACATTAGCATATTAATGTTTGTAATTTCTGTAATGCTATAGTAATAACCAGATGATGTTCAAAGGTAAAGTTAATCTGAAATTACATCAGACTATTCTTCAAGTAGTTTGGATGATGTTAAAGTATGTTAGAATATTACAAAGTTAGAACCCGGATCCGTGGTAATAAAAGTAATACACAGCTGTATGATTTTGAGATACTAAGAGTAAAAATTTAAAGAGTATTTAATGCAGAATCTATAAGAATTTTCTTTTAAAAGTAAAGTAAAAACAAAAAGATGACCATTAAAGTTATTATGTTTATATCCGTAGTTAAAATACAATAATAAAGAGATGTTTCCGCTAATATCCAGAGAGTGAATAAATTTATGTAACCTTGGACAAATTCCTGATACATACATTGTCATAATTTGTTGGTAAGTAATTTTTACTAACTACGGCAGCTAGTTTAATTAACAGCAAACAATTAAACTGGTTCCCTATGTTATAATGTCTTAACAGGAGAGACGTTATAATGTGTCTGTGTCTTTGTTAGTTATGTGTTTCATGATGGTGTTTTTAGTTCTGTAGGCTACTTTATAATTGTGTTTCCGAAATGTTTTAGCAATTTTGTGTGTGTTGGAATTGTAATATGTGAGTGTGATGTATTTACTGGGTTGTGTGCTGTTGGTTTTATGTGTTTTACTTTTTGTGTTTAGGATGCGTTTGTGTAGTTTGTTTATTAAATCGGGATTGTATCCATTTTTGACTGCTATATATTTAATTGTGTTGAGTTCTTCTTGGTAGTCATGTGTATTTAGGGGTATTGATGTGAGCCTATGGAGCATATAGTTGAAAGCTGCATGTTTGTGTTGAGTTGGGTGGTTGGAAGAGTTATGTATGACCATGTCTGTTGTGGTGGGTTTTCTGTATATTTTGTATGTGTGTGTGTTGTTTGTTTTGGTAATTGTAATGTCCAGGAAGTTTATGCTATTGTTTTGTTCTAATTCAAGTGTGAATTTTAATTTTTGATGTATAATGTTAATGTATTTGTGGAAATTTTCAATTTGTCTTTTGTTGCCGTTGTATAGGAGTTAAATGTCATCAACGTATCTGTGCCAATATATTATTTTGTTGGTATATTTGTTATTGTTTAATATGTGTTCTTGTTCTATGGTATGTAAGAATATTTCGGCTAGTATACCTGATATATGGGGGAGCCCATATAACATGGTTTACACACAAACAGATGGACTACCCACCACATGGTTGTAAGTTCCAATGGTGATAATTTCCTCAAAACCTTTGTCACTGGTACCCACACTCTGTCACGCTTTGAAATCTTGAATGATGTTTGAGGGCCGTGTGGATGGTAAAACTGAATCATCAAGTCACTGTTTTCCATACTCACATTTTCAACTTCACCAATCCACCAGTTCTGATCATAAATACAGGCTACAATGTCATTTACTTTGAAAGACCTAATTTTAAAATACGGTAAAATGGAAACACTATGTTCACTGTAAATGTCACTGTTTGAGTGAACATAACACCTTATGACGCTAGAATTTTGTGGAACAAACTTGTGATATGTTCTTGTTTCTGGTAATTTTTTACAGGTTTAAACCTTTGGATCAGTTTTGCTTCATTTCTTTCAACTTCTAAAGGTACAAATATATAGGAAATACCTTTAATTTCTTCAGAGCAAAATTTGAACATTTCTTCTGCTGAAAGTATCTGGTCCGAATATGGTCTTCGCAAACTAGCCATTGAGACAGCCCTCTTTGTAGCCCCTCCAATCCCGTCACAGGCATTCTTCCCGTGAGAAGTGGCAAAAAAATGCCATTCAGCTTCAAGACCGAAGTCTTTAGAGTGGTTGCAAATATTCAAAAAGTTTTTTTTTGTTTTTGTACTGGCTGCCAGCTCAACCAATGGAATGCTCTGCCAATGTGACCTTGGAGTCTCCTACTACAGAAGTAGATTGAACATTACTACTACTACTAATAAACATTTAATTTTTTAGTTTTATGACAGATATAACAAAGCCATAACAAATAATTATATTATTTTGACAATTTTTGCTGTTTTTAACACTCAGTGTCATTCGCTCATTTGACAGCATATTTTTTGGCATTTTCTTTATTTTTAAAATATTACTTCTGGTTACAAAACAATGATGAAAATTTATATGTTGATTACTAGTTAATAGTAGAATATGTTGAGAAATTTTCAGATTTTTTTGTTCAGTCCCTTTTGAGATATACCAATTTGAAAATCAGCAATTTTAGCCAAATCTCAATATTTGAAAGCTCGTAAAACCTAAAGGATGGATGTAAATGATCTCAAATGTTAATAGCATCTAGTGGTATATTATATCTTTGTGGGTAAAAAATATTTAAGGTGTGTTTTCATCCCTTATATGAAAAAAATTGTTCTAAAATCGTTCATTTATTCTAATCGAAACACGATTTTCTAATCAAGTTTTAGGTTATTTCCTTAAAACCTAACAAATTTTTTGTCATAACATGAATTGTAGATGGTTTCATTTAGATTAAGATGGTTTTTATTTCAAGTTGATATCTTAATAAATAAAATAGTTATTTAACTTACCGTTAACCTTGAAAACGCCAAAAATGACAGATCCTTCTAAACAAAATGGCCGCTAGAAGCCAAAGTGTTAGTGATAAAAATGTGAAAAAATCGTTTTGTACTCCCAGATATATATAGAAACAGAAAATGTATCCCATTGGTTGATTTGATATGGATTGACCCGCCACCTGAAAATCAGAACGTCTATGCCGAATAGACGAAAGCTCTGGAATTACAGTACGATGACCAGCATTTGTGCGAAGTGTACTGTGAACAGCTTAAAGCGAGGCAACAGCGTTCAGGGGAGAGCTTTCAAGAGTTTGAAGAAGTGGATTTCTCTCATTATGTTTATTTACGGTATCAGAGATAGTCAATTACAACAAGTATTAAGAATGGCATGGCACGATAATAATTCAGACGGTCTTGTTCATGCTCTCCGTTTTGAAGCTGCCAAGTCGGCGACCTACATTAATCAAAGTATGCCATCACGTTGTAGCCAAACGGATCCAATACCACAGTATCGTCATAGTGGACGGCATAAAGAGACGATTCAAAAACAACAGTTTAAGAAGTCAGCAGCGCCACAACGATCTTCCGAACCAAAGGATAAAGACAGAAGACCGAAGTGTTACAACTGTGGGAAACGTGGTCATCTACAGGTAGACTGCTGGAAGAATAAAATACCGAGAGAAGAGAGCAACTGCACCAATTGGAGAAGTTATGCCCCAGAACAGCACACAATTTCCACGATACATAAGACTAGTGGAAACCTAATCGTTAATGGATTTGTGGAAGGTAAACGAACATCATTTACAGTTGACATGGGTGCTACAGTGTCCATTGTACACCCTGACTTAATCAGCAACGACGGCCTCAAATTAGCTCTTGTACAATACAGACTGTGACTGGAAGCCCCGTCAATGTGTTAGGAAAGATAGACGTACATGTACGTCTGGGTCTTCTCGAGTTTAGCCACCAAATGCTTGCTGCAGACATTGTTGATGAAGTGATTCTTGGCACGGACATTATGAATGCCTACGGATTTGTTGTGGACTAAAAGTTGGACAAGAGAAGATAAAGCTTTGCATGGCTAAAATGTCAGGGTCTGCCAACCATTCTATCAAGCAAGTGGCATTGGCCGAAGAAGAAATCAACAGGTCTGGTCAAGAGGAACCATTCCTATTCCAGGCATAAATGGAAGAAGAACTAGCAGAGGAAGTACACATACGTGAAACAGCAAAAGAAGTGACTGGAAAGCCAACTATGGGTGTCAAAGAAAACCCCTTGTTTGTTCCTGAGTTAATAGAAGCACCCAGGGGAAAAGTTGCTGAAGATGACGTTATGCAAGAGGTTGTTGACGAGATCCAATCAGACTTGGATCAGCCAGTGGTGTTTAGGTTATCAGCACACGCAACAGGAGTGATTCCAGCAAAACTAGCGGTTGAGCAGAAGACTCGTATTCCTGGCAACTTGATGTTCTGATCACCTGAGAGTCAGTCCCAAGAGCCAAAGAACTATTCCTCGTAATTGGAAAACCAACTGCGAGAAATGAATCGCTTGGTAAGAGGATGGCTGAAGTTTGCCAGTGATAAAGTTGTTTAAGACCTGAAGATGTCAGTAATGACGAAAAGCTTTGTCTAAATAATAAAAACAATTATAGCAGTTTAGCAATTTTATAAAAGAAAAATATAAATGTATTATTTATAGGATTTATTATAGAAATTGTATGACCACATTTTTGCCGTGCACAGATGTACCACCAGTTTGGATGGGTTTAAGCCAAGATGGAGTTGACGGTGTTCATCCACTATCAAAACAGTTTTCTGTAAAATACTGTTACGACGGTCTATACGATCGTCGTAGGTACAGTGGAAACAAAATAAGTACAAGACACCAATTAAGTCACTAATCACACCTTTAATTGTTATAGTAAAACAGTTCGTAATTAACAACACAGTGTCTACAATAAATCAAATGAAATTGTTCATACGCAATAAAATGTCCACTAATATTAAAACTCAACTGTATTACAATTATACCGTCCGAATATAAAACGCCACACTTCACTAATAACTACTTGAACGTACACCGTAATAACTCGAACCGCGCTGTAAATATATCGCACTAATACTCTCGAACCGCACAGTCAAAAATCTCGCATTGAACTGAAAAACTAAGGCCGCGACGCGATGTATTTATAGTTACGCTACACACACCAGAAGCTTCCAAACTACGTCTCATCTCTCGCGAACTACGTAATTGCTGCGGCCTTGACACAGTCCGAGCGCCTGAGCGAAGGCTGGCAAAGTCGAGAAATTTCTCGTAACATGCGTTTAGTAGCACGTACACCACACGCTTACGTCGAGATCTTTCTGGCACATTCGATAAACGCCTAGATTGTTCTACGCTGTCGTAGCACTGCCCCCTCCTTAAGCCTGTTCGTCCCGAACTGGCAAAGCGTCTCTAAATTTGTATTTAGCCAGGCGATCTAGGTGGACGACCTTGAACTTTCGCTGTCCTTCCTGTTGAATCCGATAAACAACATCGTTAATCCTTTTTTTTACAGTGTAGGGTCCTTCCCAGTTAGACTGAAGCTTAGGTGAGCGACCAAGACGGCGCTTTGGATTGAACAACCAGACCTGATCTCCTTCTTGGAAACCCACACTATTGCTGCGAATGTCATACCGAGTTTTCATTTTATCACTGGCAATCTTGAGCCGTCCTCTTACCAAGCGATTCATTTCTCACAGTTGGTTTTCTAATTGCGAGGAATAGTTCTTTGGCTCTTGGGACTGAGTCTCAGGTGATCCAAACATCAAGTCCCCAGGAAGACGAATCTCCCGCCCAAACACCAATTTTGCTGGAGTCATGCCGGTTGTGTCATGTACTGATGATCTATACGCCATAAGGAATAGTGGTATACGTTGGTCCCAGTCTGTTTGGTTCTCGTCAACAACTTTCGAAAGATGCTGCTCAAGTGTCCTGTTGAATCTCTCAACCATCCCGTCCGACTGAGGATGCAGAGGCGTTGTCCTGGTCTTTCGAATTCCGAGTAGACGGCATAATTCTTTAAACACTCCTGATTCGAAATTCCTCCCTTGATCCGTATGGATTTCCATAGGGGCTCCATAACGGCAACAGAAGTTGTGAACTAACTTCTTTGCCACAGTGGTAACCTCCTGATTTGGAATTGCGTAGGCTTCCACCCACTTAGTAAAGTAGTCACCTACAACCATGATGTACCGGTTTCCATCGTCAGTGACTGGGAATGGTCCAGCAATGTCTATGGCAATTCTCTCGAAAGGTTGTCCAACATTATACTGTCTCATTTTTCCCCTGCTTCTGGTTTGTGGGCCCTTGCTTGCAGCACATATTTCACACGTCCGAACCCATTCCTCTACGTCGTGCCGAAGATGAAGCCAATAGAATCGCTTCCGTATTTTGTCAAGGGTTTTGTTAACGCCAAGATGGCCTCCAGATGTTCCATCATGCATCTCCTTCAAAACAGACTGCACTTTACTTCGGGGAACTATCAACTGCATGACCACGTCTCGTCCATCTGCACTTTCCCAAGCCCTTTTCAGCAATCCGTTTTCTAAGGTGAGAGATTCCCATTGTGCCCAGTAGCCCTTCAGCACTTCGGAACCATGGCAGATATCTTGCCAATCCGGGCGGCGACCTTCCTCTTTTGCTGTCAAGATCGGTCCAATGTCTTCATCAGTCATCTGTTCTTGTCGACAGTCTTGTGTTGTCCAGCCATCAGCCAGGAAATCTACAGTGATGGCTCGAACATGTTCACTTGAGTTTTGTTCTTCCTTTCTGTGGCAATGTCGGCAGTCTTCCGGGCATGGTCTTCGTGATAAGCCATCTGCATTACCGTGCAGGCGCCCCCGCCGATGTTGTACCTTGAAGTTGTACTCTTGCAGACGTTCGAGCCACCTTGCCAACTGTCCTTCCGGATTTTTAAATCTCAAGAGCCATGCAAGTGCAGCATGGTCGGTACGTAGTGAAAACTCTCTCCCATAGAGGTATTTATGGAAGTGCTCCAAAGCTCTGACAATTGCCAACAACTCTCTTCTTGTAACACAATAATTTCTCTCTGGTTTAGAAAGCGTCTTGCTGTAATACGCTATTACTCGTTCTTCACCGTTCTGCACTTGAGACAAAACTGCTCCTAGACCAGTATTGCTTGCGTCTGTGTCTACGATGTACTTCCCTTCGGAAGCTGGAAAAGCGAGAATTGGCTGCGAACATAATGCAATCTTCAACGTTCTAAATGCTTGTTCACACTCTCTCGACCATTGGAAGTTTCGTTTATTTTCCGTTAGCTAATGCAGTGGTTTAGCAATAGTAGCGAAGCCTTTCACAAAACGTCGGTAATATGAGCATAACCCCAGGAAACTCCGAACTTCGTGTTTATTCTTCGGAACTGGCCAGTCTCTTACGGTGTCTACTTTATTAGGATCCATGCTAACGCCCGCTGCCGAAACCAGATGGCCCAAATACTGTACTTCCTTCTGGAATAGAGAACACTTCTTCGGGCTCAGCTTCAGTTGTGCACCGTGAATTCTAGTTAGAACTTCCTTAAGGTTTTCCAAATGATCTTCGAAAGTCTTCCCGATCACTATGACATCGTCTAAGTAAACAAGGCAAGTTTTCCACGTCAGGCCTCGGAGTATCAGGTCCATCAATCTCTCAAATGTTGCCGGTGCATTACAGAGTCCAAATGGCATGACGTTGAATTGGAATAAGCCACTTGGGGTCGAGAAAGCGGTCTTTTCCTTGTCTTCTTGATGAAGACCCACTTGCCAATATCCACTCTTCAGGTCCAATGTGGAAAACCACTGTGCTCCGGACAACGTGTCGAGTGTATCGTCAACACGAGGTAATGGATAGCAGTCTTTCTTTGTAACATCATTTAACCTCCGGTAGTCTACGCAGAAACGCAATCCACCATCCTTCTTCGCTACCAGCACTACAGGGGAAGACCAAGCACTTGACGAAGGTTCAATTACTCCCTCTGTCAACATGTCCTGTACTAACCAAGACATCTCTTGTTTAGATAATGGAGGCCTTCGAGGAGGTTGGCGTATCGGTGTTGTGTCCCCAGTATTGATGCGATGTTGCACAAGAGAGGTTCTTCCCAGTGACTGTCCCCGAACCGCAAAACAATCTTTGAATTCGTGTAAAAACTGTCCGAGTTCTTTTACCTCACCACTTGAGAGGTCGTTAGAAGATCTGTTCAATAATTCTTGCAGTTCCTCTGGTAATTTAGAAGTATCCGAAGAACTGGGTCTTCGTTGCGTTATTCCGGCTACCCAGGACACAGGAGTCAATTTGCCTAGGAGCGTATTGCTTTGTAAAGTGATAGCTTGATCCAAAATATTCGCCACTCTAATAGGTACATTTCCGGTTTCGTCAGGTTTTACTAAACTTCTGGCAATTAGTATGCCCGGTGTGCTGACTACCTGGGGTTCGAATATAGAGCACTGACTGCCCCTAGTATCTACCGCAGTTCTAACCATGATGATCTTTTCGGAGTTTGGCGGAACAGTTACGGCCACTTGGTTTATGACGTCCATCGATTTTTCTGCTGTCGTCATTGTTGACAGCATTACCTCTTCGCCTCCGATTCTCAAGACATTGTTTTTGAAGTCGACTATAAATCCGTATACGTTCATAACGTCCACACCAAGAATTGCTTCATCCACAATGTCTGCAACAAGTACTTGATGATTAAACTCAAGTCTACCGAGGCGTAGGTGTATCTCCACTTTTCCATACACTTTTACAGGCCGTCCAGTAGCTGTTCGCAAGCTGCAAGAGCACCAGATTGGCTCGAGATCTTTCACCACGTCGGTGCGCACAATAGAAACTGTTGCGCCTGTGTCAACTGTAATCGAGGTTGGCCTTTCTTGAACAAATCCGGTAACTACCAAGCTCCCGGTGTTTTTCTGAAGCGTAGAAATTGCGTATTCTCTAGGGGCTTCGTTCCTCCAGTTAGTCAGCACACGCCCCGTTGCACCGACTATTGCTCGTTTCCCTGCTGCTGAATTCTAACCCGACAATCTCGTTGTAGATGTCCAGGTTTCCCACATCGATAACACTTCGGTCTTCCATCCTTTCTTATTTTATTCTGTGGCGCCGACCGTCGAGTCTCTGTTCCTTGTTCTTCCTCCTCATCGTCTGTGCCGTCACGATCTTTTAGCTCGCGCACTTTATGACTTGTCCAAATCCGCTGATTTGGCGGCCTCAAATTGCAAAGCATGTATCAGGGCGTCCGCACTGTTCTGGTGTCTTGCCATTCGTAACACTTGCTGTAGTTCGTTATCTCGGACACCGGCAGTAAATGTCTGCATCGCAAAACGCGTTCGAAAATCTTCTGGTGCTTCAGGATAGGCCAGTCTAATTAGTCTGTCGATACTTGCTTCAAACTCTTGAAGACTTTCCCCGGAATGTTGTCGCCTTGCTCTCAACTGGGTGCAGTACACATCTCGCAAATGTTTATCACCATACCGTAATTCCAGAGCTTTTATCAACTCGGCATAGGTGTTCTGGCTGTCAGGTGGCACTTTCTGTAGTAGTTCTGCCGCGGGTCCTTTTAATGCAAGAACAAGTGAAACAGTCTTGTCTTTTTCTGTCCAATTATTTGCGCATGCAGCAGCTTCAAATTGGCGGAGGTACGTTGCCCAGTGAGTGCTTCCGTCAAAGGTTGGAGCTTTGACATGAACTGTCCCTACTGCAGGCAAAGTGACTTTCTCTGTTAACTTATTTTCTGTCTTGATCACTGGTACAGTCTGTTCAGAAATTTGTTTTGGTTGAATCTTCATGCACTGTTCGACTTCCTTTTTAATTTGTTCTCTTATGTTTGCCATTGAGTTTTCTACTGCAGATATTTTATTTGAAACAGATTCTTCTATAACAGATATTTTTGTAGACATCGATTCTTCAACAGTCAAGACAGATTTTTCTACTTCAGCTATTTTTAATGTCAATGATTCTTGTACCTCCGATATTTTAGTAACTTGTTTATTAAGCTCACCTCGTAGGATACCCAATTCTGCGGTACTGTGTTCTTGCAACTGTTTCTGCATAACTTCAAAGAGAGCTTCCGTTTTATCTGCTTCTTGCTTACGTTTTTCATCCTGTCTTTCTTCTGTTTCTAGCATTAGTGCTTTCTGACGTTCCTCAGCTTCTTCTCTTTCCTGCCTGCGTTTTTCATCATGTCGTTTTTCTGCTTCTTCTGCATCCTGTCGTCGTCGTTCTTCTGTCTGCAACAACAGCGCCTGGAAATTTTCCATCATCTGACTGGCATCCATTGTTTTTCGATTAATTACGAATTACACTCGTCTTGTACAAAGTATCCACTGTTTCCACTGTTAACCGTTCTATCCCACTTCTGACACCACTGTTACGACGGTCTATACGATCGTCGTAGGTACAGTGGAAACAAAATAAGTACAAGACACCAATTAAGTCACTAATCACACCTTTAATTGTTATAGTAAAACAGTTCGTAATTAACAACACAGTGTCTACAATAAATCAAATGAAATTGTTCATACGCAATAAAATGTCCACTAATATTAAAACTCAACTGTATTACAATTATACCGTCCGAATATAAAACGCCACACTTCACTAATAACTACTTGAACGTACACCGTAATAACTCGAACCGCGCTGTAAATATATCGCACTAATACTCTCGAACCGCACAGTCAAAAATCTCGCATTGAACTGAAAAACTAAGGCCGCGACGCGATGTATTTATAGTTACGCTACACACACCAGAAGCTTCCAAACTGCGTCTCATCTCTCGCGAACTACGTAATTGCTGCGGCCTTGACACAGTCCGAGCGCCCAAGCGAAGGCTGGCAAAGTCGAGAAATTTCTTGTAACATGCGTTTAGTAGCACGTACACCACACGCTTACGTCGAGATCTTTCTGGCACATTCGATAAACGCCTAGATTGTTCTACGCTGTCGTAGCAATACAGTTATGGTACTGCTCGAAAAAGAACGCTACGTATGGTTCTATCACATGCCAGTTATTTACTTAGGACTAAAACAATTTGCAGAAGGTCAAGCATATGTTGCTCTCAGCAGAGTTAGATCGTTAAAAGGGCTTCAAATTGAAGAATGAAGAACAAGACTGTACAGAGATCGTTGGAAAAAAGTTATGTAATAATAATGCATTAACAGAAAGGATGCTATCACAACATTCAGACTAAATACTTCAAGACCAAATACATAAGTGAATTATAATTAGAGCTAGGTATTTTAAGTGCAAAATTTTGGTAAAAAAGGTGCAAATTTCAAATGTAAATATTTATACAAACCGTACCAAAACCAATCACATCACATTTTAGGACTCAAAATTCACTCATGTATTAAAACGTCTGCCCAAAACAAGTCCCACAACACAATGTTATTAAAGTCACAAGTCTAGAAAACTGTTAAAACAGATAACATTTAACACTTCAATATTTTTTTCAGTGATGCTGCATCTCCGGTCGCTAAGTAAATACTTGTATGTAGAAAAGGAACGTTCAACATCAACAGACACAAGTGGTGCATATTTTGTTTGTAGTCGGTAATTTAAATCCTTGTTTGTTGCAACATCCTCAACATCAGGGTTTTTGGCTAAGCTCTGTTCTAGCTTCTGCTTTCCAATACCCTCCAGTGCTTTCTTCACATCCATCAGAACAGCCCATTGTGCATCTTTCTCAGGACACTGCTCCTCCAATGTTGTAATGGCAGTTGTCAGGAAAGAGTAACCATGCACAATAAAAAGTTCATCTTGCAACTCCTGTTTACCTGCTAGTTCTTTGGCCTTTTTTACAGCTGAAGAATCACTTGGTATAGCATCTAAGAAATCACATATAGCCTTATAATTGTTACAAATAAACGCTGCAGTCTTTAACCAAGTACCCCATCTAGTGAGAATTGGGGAAGTTGGAAGAGGAAGTCCTGTAATTTCAACATACTTTTGTATCCTAGCAGGAGCCTTTTTCAGCAATTTCTTAATGCAAGACAGAAATTCATTTGTATATGAATATTCATTTTTTAGTGCCTCACAAACTCGATGCAATGCAGGTCACATGTTTTAGATTAGAGTACATAGGTTTCAGGTTGGCAATAGCCAATAATATGTAAGGTGGTTGGTCTGTAAGTACTAGCCACACTCGATCATATTCTATTCCTTCAGGCCACAACACAACACATACATTGTTGAAACTTCGCATCACACTGGCATTGTCTGTTTTGTTCAGAAAGTAAGTTTTCAACAGCATTGGTTTCACTTGCTGTCCATTTAGGGGTGCTACTAAAATGTTTAGAACATATCTCATCTGCCTATAAGTGGTTTCATCTAGTATAAAATATACTGGATTTTCAGCTACTACTTGCCTGATCTGTTTTAATTTTTCTTCATGCAGAGGCTGAAGATATGATTTTCGTAAGGTGCTTTCATCTGGAACAGACTTCCCAGTATATTTCTGCAAATACATTTTCATAATAGGGTTGTTAAGCTTGGAAAGAGGAATACCACATGCCACAAATGTCTTTGCTGTTTCAGTAAAAAAATCATTTTTAATTATTGAAGTTGAAGAAGCCAGTGCCTCGCCAATAAACTGTTGTCGCACTCCACCTTTATTGCATTGTATTTCCCTTTACTTCCTATTCAGTAGCTTTCACCTAATGGTGGTGCAATGAAGCGCACACTAATTTGTGGACCTTTCGCCTAACGGGAGTTTATTGAGGCGGAAACTAATTTAAAAGCTTTAGCCTAACAGACTGCACTGAAGCGAAAGTAATGTGATGCCGCACATGTTCGGTGTTCATTGTTTAATTATTATAGGAAAGAAATGCTGCAAAAAAGGTAAAAAAAGTTAAAAAAGGTGATGCCATTGAGAAAAGGTGCTTGCATTGAAAAAAAGTGCAAAAAGGTGCAACCAAAACACAGTTAGGAGTGTTTATTTAATGTTTTCTTTGCAAGACAAGCTAATTTGGGCATTTTAATAGCAAAAAAAAATTAAGGTGCAGCACCTAAAATTCCTAGCTCTAATTTAGTAAATGTTCATGTTAATTATTAAATAATTATTTTTTTTAATAAAAAGTTTTTATTTACTGCAGAAATTTATAAAACCTGACTAAAAATAAAGACATCAGCATACAGACTAAAACGTATAAAATAGAACTAAATAAACTTAAAAAACTGCTCTTATTTAAATTAAATTATGTATGTGCTAAAAAGAAAAAGTAATAACTTTAAATAAAATGAATATGAAGTAAACCTTATAAAATAGAGCAATCACTTCAGATTTAATATAACTAATAATAAAACCATGGGATCTCTTAATCATGTAATATAGTAAGTAAATATAATTTCTATGAAGCTATTTGATTTTAAACAACTGTGTTATCTTTCATATTTACATATAAGACTTGTATACCCAACATCAACCAACTATTTATTACAAATATGAAATAAAAACTTGTCGTGCTTATCAGGTTTTCATAAGGAATTGAAAAATACATGCAAAGTGAAGTAGCCTACAATGAATTTGCAATAAATTTTATATAGACAGAATGTTGACGTAAGCTTGGAGTACAGGAAAAATTGTGTACCCCCAAGCTCAATTGTACAATCAGTAGTATACAATGAGTAGTCAGATGTGCAGGTCTTAAATGCAAATATGAAAGTAACACAATCGTCTGAAACCATATAGCTTCTTGGAAATGATATTCAGTTACTATATTTCGTGATTAGTGATCTTAATCTGAAATTATTTTTTTTCTTTTTATTGCTCATATTATTGCATTATTTTTTTTTTATCAGTCACTACTTATTGAATGACCCACATATTTTGTTAAAGTACTTCAACAAATGTTTGTAGGTAATAATGGTCAATTTGTTTCTCTGCTATATGTGAATAATACCTACATGTACAGCACCACCAAAGAAGCAAGAAACTGACAGAGGGGAAATTTCCCTACATTGACATTTTTCCACTTCTTAATGAGCACGTGTGTTGTTGCTAAAATCACGTTGTTGTGACTGATCTTACCAATCACGACTGACTGGTTGGCAAATAACTGACTAACTGATTAAGTTCTAGAATTCTTCCAGATCACACAATTGGGACATTCATTACAACTGAATGCCGATGATATAACTTCCTACAGAGGTGTGCAAATTATTAGATTCAATGTGTTTTCTCACATTTTTCCATGTTTCACGTATTTCTTGCCATTAACAAAGACTGTAGGACTGTTTTGTAACCCAGTAAGGTTTCTTGATGTATTCTCTATTGCTACAGATCCTCTCTAAAAAATTCAATTGTACCAACTTTGTTTTGAAAAAATACCCTGGAAGATGTCATGTGTGCTCATTAAGATGGTTTACATCACTCATTTGGTTTATTGAACTAGTACAGAATTAATTACTTCAATCTAGTTTTTTGTGACTGATTTTTGTAAACTGTGGTAAACTAGCATTTTAGTAGTCTTCAAACTTCTCTTACGAAATAAAATATATTTTCTTTGTTTTATTAGAACATTAATTTTATACTAGCTAGTTTTTTCTTGAAAAGTGACATTATGGAAAGGTTAGCATATGCATCATCAAGGAAAAGGCCTTGGTTGAGTGCTTATTAAAAGAGGAAATGCATTCCCAATATGATATTGTAACAAATTCACTTTTCACAAATATTAGTCAGCCATATTAATATTTCACTCAAACGCTATGAGACTCTAATTTTGAAACTGAAGAGCATTGCCCTGAACACAATATAATCCCTCGACTGAAGCAAAAATTTGTGTAGGTGGCTAAATTGAACAGCATACAAATCAGCAAAAATTTTTACAACAATATTAAAGCCCCAGTGTGGAAATATCACCATCTATTGTTAAGAGACAACTTTGTACTACTAGCCCCTCAGCACACAAACAAAGAAAATGGCCAAAATTATACTTAATAAACTGGCTTTTTATAAAAGAATGATTTGGCCCAAGGAAGTTCAAGAGAAATTTGTAAATGACTGGGGCCAGGTAAGCTATCACAATATTATAAGGACACCATAAATAATTAAGCCTCTACATTTACTTCTGGCTTTCCATTTCCTTCCTTAGAGAAAACATGAAAGAAAGCTGTTATATGCTACAGACTTACACACTGTCAAACAGAAAAATATGTTTTTCTTTTTTATTTCCTTTCCAATTATAGTTTGATATGAATGCTTAATAGGTGAAGAGAGTGATCAATATATATGGTGAACAAAAGATGAGGATTTTCAATCACACTGTATTGTACTGACATTTGAACACATAAGCTTGACAATGGTTTGAAGCTGCAAGTATTCTGAAGTATTTGAAAAACTGTACATTGTACAAATGATAACGAAGCAGGGCCAGCATAGAACAGTCCCTGAAATATGTCCTTTCTGTAGGTTAATGACTGGTTCCTTGATGGAGACTTCGTTTTCATCCAGGATGGGGCACCGTGGCATGAAGCCTGATCATTTGTAAATTTCTACTAGGAAATAATGTTGACATCTTTGGGCAACTGTTTTCAAGAATTGGGTGAGTGAATTCAAGAATAAGACAATCACCACCAACACTGAACTTGTACAAATGTGGTACAGGGAAAAAGACATTAAGAGAAAGAAACTGTGAAAGTCTCATGAAAAGCAACAAACTACATTAAAGTGATTGTAAAGAACAAAGGATACCATACTAATTATTAACAATAATAAAGATTGTGCCAATAAAAGAGTTTTAAGGAACAAATGTGGATTAGTTTTAAATTCAGCATTTGAGACTAACAATTTGTACGCCTCTGTATATTGATGTCTTTATATTTTAAAAAACAAATTGTTAAAACTGTTACCATCACTGTTGGTATCTGAAAAATCATATGAGATAAATGTAAAGCCATTCAAATCGTCTTCCATTTTCTTCAATCTGTCTGAAATAACCACACTCAGCAAAAATTAAAATAACATCTAATCTTATGAACAGTGGCTAATTTACAAGTTTAAAGAAACACAAAAACACAGGCACCACTTGTTAATACACCTCACTGCTACTTAATGAATGCTGTTGAAACATGTTCATAAGAGAAATAATCAGAATCTATAAACACACCTGGTAAGAACTGCAGAAACAGCTAATCATAACTGCTGGCTGATAACACTGTGATTAAGAACAACTATTTTATAATACAAATTTCTAAACAATTGCTTCATTACGCTCAACAGAAAAAAATAACTAATCATGTTTAAATTCAACAACAACTGGTACATTTACAAAAACTATTCCAAAGCTGATGCCTGAAATACTCAAAACCTTACTTCCTCATTTTTAATAGTAAAACAACAGACACAAAGTGTAAAATTATATAACACTGAATAATGAATGACAATTTTTGTAATGGAGGACATTTTATTAAATCCTATCAAAGCCTTGTTTTTACTATTGAAAGGCTGTGGACTTATGTGAGCCATATTAACAAATAAAGATGAAGACAATCATTGGCACTCAGTCGAGTAATCAGCACTTTTTCCCTCACACAAGTCATAGCAACAGAACACATCTGGGCTTGGCAACAACAGAATACAAGAAGACCAGCATTATATAAGAAGGGTCATATAAGACAGAAAAGACACCTTAAGCAAACAGGACAATGGAGTCCACTTTAACCACACTCGAAGAAACATAATACAACGAGCATGACACACACACACACACACACACACACACACACACACACACACACACACACACACACACACCAGTAAAAACTATGCTACACCTACACAACACTGGGGCTGACAATGAGGAGTGCTAACTGACGAAAGTGTTGGATTTGAACACTTTGAAAAGTATCTGTAGAACTAAACTAAGAGTTTATTATATTTGAATATTATTGAAATGTTCTTTCATGTGCCAAGTGACAATTTTATCAGTGTAATTTAATCTTCACTACAGACTAGTTTACTAATCAGTGCAATCCATGTCACACAGTCATGCTATTCTCACTGAAACACAAAAGCACAGCAGCAGTTATAATTGTCAAAAATGAAATAAATAAATAAATGACAAAATACAGGAAAATCTGGACTAAAAATTGGTTGATAAAATTTTATAAGACAAATAAAACCAAAATTAGATGAACATAAACAAAACAAACACCAAATACCAGAGGCGCCTCGTCCATAAGGTTCAATGGTTCATTGAACCTCCTAAATAATTTAAATATTTTTAAGGATTTGTTTTGGTTTTTAAATAATTAGATTTGTGAGATTAATCGTGTTGACTGACCAATAATTGATTCATGTAATAAGCGAATTGCTCGCTACTACTACTCGAGGTGCAAAGTAGCTCTCAGCACCTTCTAGGCTATGTAGAGAGCTCTGGAGGAGGGACTCACTATACGTAAAATTATACTGAACTGTTGCTAACATTCCAGCCTAGCGACAGAGGTGAATAGTTCCGATGAGTGCCGAACCCCTCCAACCAGGAATGTCAATATTTTCATACCACCATCATTATAATTTTTACCATATGATTTGTCCAGTTATTTTTAGTTTTGTGTCAGATTTATCTTATTTTATGCATTCTGCAATGAAAATGTGTGCAGTGAAGTCTTAAAATCAAATAAATAGTGCTATGCTGTCGATGGAGAAAGTATTTGTTTACCAACTTGTAAATTTCAATGAAAGTGTTATTGATAAATTTGGTGCTAAAAAGGAAAGAAGGATGGATTTTTTATATAAACATTTAGCAGCTTCAACAATAAACAGCGCAACATAAAGTGTAAAAGATGCTGAGAGCAGCGCACCAACTGGTCTTGAACAATTTATCCACAAAATGTGAGATTCCAAAATAAGGTAGGCATTTAACTACCTTACTATTTTAACTATATATTTTTAGAATACTTTACAAATAGCACAAACACAACCTAATATTACAAATACAATAGTCATTTCTCCATGTTGCGACCCACCCTGTGTGTTATTTGGAATGGAGTAAATTACTCTTACTTTACTAGAAACATTGAACCCCCAACTGTTAGAAGCATGAACCGCCACAGTCACATACTCAAGCAAGACACGGCATGAGGAAATGATTGTGAGAAAAGAGAACTTTACTGCTATGTAGCTGCATGGTCAAAACTATACTCTTAAGTGTGTGTCTGTGGTATTCCTAATGCTGATGATTTATTATATTACTTTAATACACCACTTTTGTAAGAAATTACTTTGTTTAATTCTACAAGGTGCAATTATTCAATATACAACTGTGTCCTCTGACTTATTTTCTTTACAGTTTTAAATTGTAAGTTCTTCTTCCAAATTTTTTGCTGCTTTCATCACGCTATCTAAAAAACAAAGTAGTATGTTTCCTCTTTGGAACATAGTAGCTGTGCACCAGAATTCTTGGAACAAATCCTACAACTCTTTAATACAATCTGGAAAACCGGTACCATTCCACAGTCATGGAAAGCAGCACAGATTATCCCTATTCCAAAGCCAAATAAAGATTTGATGGAGATTAACTCATACCGCCCGATAGTTTTAACATCCTGCTTGGGGAAGCTTCTAGGACTAGTGAACTCACGCCTAATATGGAAACTTGAAACTTCAAACAGCTTAAGTAACTAACAGTTTGGGTTCCGGAAAGAGGAGCACAAATGATGCGCTACTCTACTTCACAGACAAAATCTATGAGGGGTTCCAAAATCAGAAATCAACCACTGCCATCCTGATCGATTTTGAGGCTGCATTTGACAAGATACCTCATAAAACCATTTTACTAAATGCATGAAACTGGGTATAAAAGGTAAACTCCTCCAATATCTGGCAAATTTCCTAGAGAACCGGCAAATAAGAACCGTAGTTAATGGTCAAGGTTCTGGCAGTGCAACAGTGGAAAATGGCATTGTGCAGGGCTCTGTCATCAGCCCAACTCTGTTTAACATTGCAATCCATGACATCGCGGACAACACTCACCCAGATGTCCATCATATCATATTTACTGATGATGTCACTTTCTTTGCATCAGATGAAGACCCCGAGAGAGCCAACCTTCGTGTGCAACAAACCGCCCAAAAGTGGCAAAATGGTGTGAAAAATGGTCGCTAAAAATCTTAGCTGAAAAAACAAACAGTGCTTTCTTTACCAGGAAAAACAACTATGTGGGGTTCATTCCAAAACTAGTCATTAATAACACAAATATTAAATATAATGAATGTCTAAAATTACTGGGAGTCAGCCTAGATAAGAAGTTACGATGGAAGACCCACATTGAGCGGGTGGTGGATCAATGTGCAAACCGCCTAAACACCCTGAAAGCTGTAGCAGGACGAAAGTGGGGCGCAGACACGGTTACACTGAGATCATTCTATCTGTCGTACATCAGAGCAAAAATGATGTATTGCAGTGAGGTTTGGGGGTCAGCTGCAACAACCCGTATCAACAAACTGCAACTGCTTCAAACAGCAGGTCTCAGGACGTGCCTTGGATGTCCAAAAACCACGCCAATGGCTGCAATGGAAATAGAACTCAATATTTACCCAGTTGACCTGTATATAAAAAAACAAATATGGTTAAAAAATCTGAAAAACCAAACTCTGCCGACTACTCACCCGCTGTCAACCTTGCGGGGCAACAGAGTAAAACAGTCTTTTGCAAGTAGGATTGGAGAAATGAGACTCAGCTTGTCAGAGAGCTCTCCGGAACCGATACCTGTCTGCTACTCGGAACCATCATGGATTATCATTGACAACAAAATGAAAGTAGACCTCCCATCGAAACTCACAAAACAGTACCCAGGAGAAGTGCTGAGACAAGAGTTTCTTGCACTACTAAATGACCAGTACCAGGAGTATACCAAAATCTATACAGATGGATCAGTAGACCTTAAAGAATCCAAATCTGGTGCCAGTTATTATATACAAACAGGTGAGAGCTACTTCATTCCATGCAATTCCGTTTCAAGCCTGGATGCTGAATTACTAGCAATAAACATTGTTGATGCAATGCTTTCAGATGGAGGCTCAGAACATCTGTATACTGACCGACTCAAAGGGTGCCATAGAAAGTCTGAAGATATCCCATCCAAATGACTATGCATTCCGCATAACAGAAATAAGGACATTGCTCACTCACCTCAGTATGAAGGGGAAAAATACAGCCTTCCAGTGGGTTCCAGCCAACTGTGGAATTGTGGGTAACGAGCGGGCTGATGAAATCGCGAAAGCAGAGTGATGTGACAAAGATGATCCAGGAAGAATGGAAGGAGAGATGGAGACAAGCAAACACGGGGAGATGGCTCTTTGAGCTACAGCCAACACCAACAGACCACAAGCTCTATGACGGTGTCCCAAGAGAAATTGCCACCTTTGCAGCAAGGGCCAGAACAGGACACATAGTTACACAACAATATTTGTTCCGATGTAAACTGAGCACCTGGCTGAACTGTGAAAACTGCGGTGAGCAAAAGGAGGAATCACTGGCTCATATTCACCTGGAATGCACTTCAATCAATGGCAGGAAAGATAGACTGAGAGCACTTATTGGTGACAATTGGAAGCTGTAGGATGTCCTCAGGTCCAAGGCTTTATGGGGTCTGGCAGCTGCGGTATACTATGGACATCGGACCATCGGCATCACTTGATGCTGGATGCCTGACCCCAAAAAGTAAGAAATAAGTAAGTACGTTTCCTCTGCCAGTATAAACACACATTTCACAGAATTATATCTGCATCATCACATACTGGAAGTTTCTATTTCCTTATGAAACATTTTTTTACTTTGAAAAGAAATTTATTAATTTTGTTAAAATAAATATTATGTATAATGAACGCCCAAAATTACTGGGAGTCAGCCTAGATAAGAAGGAGCGGGTGGTGGATCAATGTGCAAACTGCCTAAACACCCTGAAAGCTGTAGCAGGACGAAAGTGGGGCGCAGACACTGTTACACTGAGATCATTCTATCTGTCATACATCATAGCAAAAATGAAAGAGTCATTCCATGTTCAACCAACCAAAAACAATAAAATTCAACTTGGCCATTTTCAATTTGTATGAAATTAATTTTTGACATTTCAATGAAAACTGAATTACAGTTTACAAGTAATTTAATTTAATTACATTTTAATGTAATTATTCCTCCTTATGAATGAAAATACTAAAATGGTATCTTTTTACATTTCCTGTGGCCCCAGTTTTGATATTCAGCTTTTGAAATTTAAAAAAATTCAATTTTTTACCCATGCCACATTTTTTAATGTCTCAAGAATGTTTACCATGTGAACATGTGAAAGGAAAAAAGAATCTACTCGTTTTTTATGTTTATGTTTAAGTATTCTTTATGAAAGATAAGGTTGAGGAAGTTTAATTTTTTTATACTGTGATAGTGCTCCATCTGAGAAATAATGAAGTTTTAAACTAATTTCAATAATGAATTAATTCTAAAATAATTTTTAAGTAATGTAAAAATTAGTTCGTCACAACATTAATAAACAATTTTGACTCAAAAACGTTCAAATATTTATACAAAAAGAGAAAAAACACTAGGAGAAAAACTTTGGTGTGTTCACTTCTGATTCTGAAAAGAAACTGAAGTGAGCAGACAGCTGGAACTTGCGCAAATCTTGGCCGTTAAGCTGTAGACCTGGAAAATATGTCTTAGTAATATTTTAATAAAACCTAAGTAATGTTCTTTTAAAAAATATTTAGTTGATTATTTTTAAAGTATATGTAAGGTACACTAACTACTGTAAATAACATATAATAATACGATTTTATAACTTCTTCAACATTAAAAAAACTATGAAGGTTTCAATAATTACAGCCTCATTACTTTCAAGTAAACTAGCTTATACAACTCCGTTGGGACTGAAAACATCCATCCCATCTGTTATATTTATTATCACAATCATGATCTTATTATCATCCAACTTTAGAAATTTTTAGATTAGTAAATAACAAATTGTTGAACAACATATTTTTTCAAAAATTCCAAAAACTATCCCAACATTTTTTGGAAAAGTAAAAAAAATGTTTTTATTAAATCTACGCTGTTATATGCCTAGTTAAAACCTATTAAAAAAAGAGCTGTAGAACATAACTCTAGAGGGCCAATTCAGGAGAAATTTTTGGTGACCAAAAAAACCGGCAAAATAAAATCGAGTTTTTCTGAAATTCAAAAAATTTCAGAATTCTCAAGAATAGGGCCACAAAAAATGTAGAAACATTTCTGCATTTACATCCCTGGGGAGAATAATTTATATTTAATGTAAATAAAAAATAATCACGTTGAGTCACTGGTTGATTTGTCATAGAATATCTCCCTACTCCAGCTCAATTGAGATAAATTTCAGGCATACCGTAATGTATAGGCTACTATCGAGATAATATCCTAATCATCAGTACTGAGTAGTATCGAGATAATATCCTAATCATCAGTAGGCCTAATCATCCTACCATCATGATAATATACTAATCATCCAGTAATGTTGGTCCGTAATCTCAACATGGCTGGAAATAGCCAAAATGGCTGTCCATGAACATACAAGTTAATGCCAAAACTCTGTCTCAAGTAAATGAGAACATATCTTGACTAGGCATGAACAACATCTTAAATGATGTTAATATCAAGAAATTTGGGTACACAAAGTTACAAAAATGTATGAAAAATTGTGTGTGTGTGTGTGTGTGTGTGTGTGTGTGTGTGTGTGTGTGTGTGTGTGTGTGTGTGTGTGTGTATGTGTGTGTGTGTGTGTGTGTGTGTGTTAGTTTATCTGTTAATAATTATATCTACTATGTAAATGTTCCTTAATACTTCAAGGAAAGTACTTACAGGTCCACCAAAATTACTTGAAGGATTAAGGAGTTGGTAATAAAGGCAGTTTTCTATGTTCATTCAGTCCATAGAATACTGTCATCTCAACATGACTGGAAATAGCCAAAATGGCTGTCCATGAACATACAAGTTAATGCCAAAACTCTGTCTCAAGTAAATGAGAACATATCTTGACTAGGCATGAACAACATCTTAAATGATGTTAATATCAAGAAATTTGGGTACACAAAGTTACAAAAATGTATGAAAAATTGTGTGTGTGTGTGTGTGTGTGTGTGTGTGTGTGTGTGTGTGTGTGTGTGTGTGTGTGTGTGTGTGTGTGTGTGTGTGTGTGTGTGTGTGTGTGTGTGTGTGTGTGTGTGTGTGTGTGTGTGTGTGTGTGTGTGTGTGTGTGTGTGTGTGTGTGTGTGTGTGTTAGTTTATCTGTTAATAATTATATCTACTATGTAAATGTTCCTTAATACTTCAAGGAAAGTACTTACAGGTCCACCAAAATTACTTGAAGGATTAAGGAGTTGGTAATAAAGGCAGTTTTCTATGTTCATTCAGTCCATAGAATACTGTCATTTCAGTTTCAATAGAATGTTGTCACAATATTAACCACGCAGACAACATGAAAAATTACAGGTAAACAAACGACTCATTCTACACTATGCACCGCAACTTGCAGTATACTAGAAGCAATCTGAATACCAAAGATAACATTATCTTGTTAGATAAACACACATTAACAATATTCATTGCCCGGTTCTCTACTGCTAGACAACCGGGTACACATTTAGGACAATACAATTACTTTTCTCTTAATCAATTAATGAATATTAATGAGCACAAATAACGTAATACAATGGGAACTCAATAGATACATACAGCACGCCACTTCATTTCAGTAAATGAATGTATAACAAATGAATCATGTGGCTGAACCAATGGGAACATGTAATGTGTTCGTCTTGCATTTTGATGACATAATATTATTGTTTATGTTATTTTATTTTAAGTAATTTTTGTTTAAGACTGACTATCTTATCATTCTTTGCATTTGTTTCTCTCATTTATATATTTCTTCTGTTATTTTTCTTATTTTAACATCATTATTTAGCCATTTCAACGAGTTCACATTCACTTTAGCATATTTTAAAATGATCAGAACTTCATATACGAAATCTTCTGAAGTTGCATTTTGCCAGTTGTATTTTATCAGTTGTTCAATTAAAAAATAAAATAATTCTGTAAACCAAATAACCCTTCCTAACCATTAATGTGATATACTGTACTACACAACTGTGAAATTCTTCATTTTCTTTTCAGATATTTACAGCTTCGGGACTGGATACTAGTAATCATGGAACATGGATAATGAGTCATTTCACTTGTACCAAGAATCGCTTATCTGGTATAAAACAAAAAGGACTGAAATGTTATTGTCTAAAATGTATTTGTATGCATATCTGTTTATTATTATTATTACTAGGGCTTATATTTGTACAAAAATTATATAAATTAATGTAAATACATACAGTGAAACCTCTCTAATTCGGACTTCTCTAATTCGGAATTTACGATAATTCGGACTCCCTAAAAAAAAATTCACAAAAAAAATTAATTTTGTGAATTCTTTGTGAAAACATTTGCCTTTAGGGAATTCTTAAAGTGTTATGTTGGCAAAATGTGCGATACGCACCCCCACCCAAACTGGGTTTAGTCCAATTTCAACTGCTGCTTTGGTAGTGTGTGCGTCATTGTTATTGTATTCGTGTGCGTTCTATTGTACTGAAGTTATTTCTTAGTTGCGTACAGCTTTTCAAACCACATTTTCTTCAAACACTGTTTAGTATTAATTTACAGTACTGTATTACAATATGAGTGCTAGAGGTAAATACAAGACTTTAACTTTAGAAGACAAAATGAAAGTGTTGAGTAAAATAGACGCTGGTTATTCTGTGCAGAATATTTTAAACGAGTTTGGAATTAGTAAGTCTACGTTTTATGATATAAAAAAAGACAGAAAAAAAATTTCCAATTTTGTTTTAAAGCAAGATACGCCAAATGTGAGTATTGTTAAAATAAAACGAACTTCTGGAGCAAAGTTCAGTAATATTGACGATGTGTATACACTTGGTACAAGCAGCAACGTTCAGCTGGTGTTCCAGTTAGAGGTGTAGAATTACAGGCAGCGGCAGAAAGATTCGCTCAAAAATTGGGAGAAACTGATTTTAAAGCTAGTACAGGATGCTTTTTAAATTTCGGCAGCGGCATTCCATTGTAAACCGGAAAATATTTGGGGAAAGTTTAAGTTCCGATGTTTCTAGTGTCGAACCGTTTCGCCAAAAACTTAAAGCAGTAATTACTGATGAAAAACTTCTTCTTTCCCAAATTTATAATGGTGATGAAACAGGCTTGTTTTGGAGATCCATTCCTCAGAATACTCAGGCCTATAGAATGCACAATTCCACACCAGGCCGAAAGGTAAATAAACAAAGACTATCTGCTCTCTTATGTGCAAACGCAGATGGGTCTCACCGTCTAACATCCGTCGTTGTTGGAAAATTAGCTAAGCCTAGAGCAATTAAAAACATTATGGAAAGCCTACCAGTTATTTACAAAGCAAACAAGACTGCATGGTTTACTCAGAAATTTTCCAACGATTGGTTTTTTCATACTTTGTGCCAGAGGTTAGAAAATTCCAGCTTATCCAACCAATGGATCAGGGAGTAATCCTCAGTTGCAAACTCCTTTACAGACGTAAGCAACTCGACAAATGCATGGTATTTTTTATGGACGATGAAGAAATAGACAATAGGGGTGAACAAAATCTTAAAAAAATAAAGGAATACAGTAATAAAAGTGCTATTTATAATTGGGCAAACAGCTGGAATGAGATCAAAATATCTACATTATGCAATGCATGGAATAAGATTTTGTACGATAAAGAGCCAGAGATCGACCTGCAAGGTTTGGAAGATGAAGATTATGCAGGTGCTTTTGGAGCTACCAACACTGAAGACATAAGAGAATGGTTGGGTGCCGATGAAGATGACGTAGGCTACCAGAATTTAACAGAGGAAGAGATCGTCTATCAAATGCAAGGTCAGAAAGAAGAAGTTAGAGATGATAGTGACGATGAAGAGGACGACGATAATGTTCCTAAGCCTACACTTTCCAAGGTGCGGGAAAATCTCGATGCAGTTATTAACTTTATTGACACTGACCCAGAATTTCAAAAATACTATTTAATAATCAAAGAAATGCGTCAAGAAATTATTAAAAAACAATACAACAGGGCAAAACAGTCTACAATTTCAACCTTTTTTAAGCATGTAGCTTCAGTTTGGGAAGAATCAAAACCGTCAACTTCAGGGACCAGCCATTAATATTACATAACTCTTTGCGTGCTAAAGTGAAAACACTCTCAGTGAAGTTTTTTTTGTTGGTATCGTGAAATTATTTATTCTTCTGTTTTGTAAAATACAATAAAATTAAATTTCCATTAATATTTAAGTACATTAATAATTGCAGGTGTCCATTACTTATAAACTTTTTGCATGCGAACTTAACTTGAAAACATTGATGGTGAAAAATTGTTGTTTATGTGAATACAATACATTTTGTAAGTACAATAAATTTAAATTTCCATTAATATTTACGTAGTTTTAATATTTATTTTTACGGCACTTTACCTTATACTGTGGTATGAATTTCTATAAAATATTCTATAAATTGGATTTTTCTCTAATTCGGACTAGGCTTCGCCCCCATATAATCCGAATTAGAGAGGTTTTACTGTATTTTTAACAATTTTGTATGTTCAGGTCATATTTTAGCCTAACTTATATAAAACCATATTTATTGTTACATCTCATTATGTTATTTTTTTGATGTTTCAACGTACAGTAGAGGCTTATTTATGTTACTATACATAATTTTGTGGTTGTATTATTTTTTAATAGCAATAATAATTATTATTTAAAATTAGTTTATATAAATTAATTTCGAATAATAATGTATAAGATAATATTAATTATAATGTGTATGTGAGCTAAATCCAGGATGCTCAATAAATGTATAAAATTCGCTAGTCATTAGATAAAAAATAATGAACCACAGGTAAATGATCAAGTACTTTCCCCAAATAACTGAACATTTTTCAAGTTGCTTCCATTATGTTAAACGATGTGGACAGATTACTTGAAATATAGATATCTACTGGACGAAGACCAGAACAGTACATCAGACCATGAAAATGTATGTCAGAATTTGCAAATCTGAAAATATATGTTTCCACTCCATGTAAGTCTAATGATAATGAGAACTAACTGGAGATAAAAAACATTTCCTGTAACTTCCTACTGTACATAAATCGTGGTTTATTTATTCAAAAACAAGAAACCAAAATTATTTACAATGTTAGGCTTCTCAGTTTCATCTTATATTTATCTAATTTTTATATTCACATTCCCTCAAGAACATTCTTGCTTTATTATAATTATTAATAATAAATAATGTTTGCTATTTTACACAAGAATATATTTTTTGTATATAATTTGTTTTGCAATGTTTCAACAGTGATTTTAACTGTCATCTTCAGAAATATACAAAGATAATTTATTAATAATAATATTTAATATATATGTTATTAATAAATACTTAATACACTTATAATAATACATTGAATTAATAATAATTATATATGTAATTAAAAAATAATAAATTTTGCATATTTCTTAAGACAAATGTTAAAAATACTGTTGAAACATTGTAAAAGAAGTTATACACAAGAAATATACTTGTCTAAAATGACAAATATTATTTACTATTAATAATTATTTATTTATTGTTGTATTGGAGTGTTAGTGGTCTCAAATATTTCTACTAGTAATTTTGTACAAACCACTATGTTGTCTTTGGTATTGACGAGCGCTTTCGGCAGTCAAGCCATCTTCAGGTCATTTACCAACCCTGAAGATGGTAATAATATTATGTCGTTGGTAAATGACTTGAAGATGGCTTGACTACTGAAAGCGCTCGTCAATACCAAAGACAACATAGTGGTTTGTACAAAATTACTAGTAGAATTATTTATTTCTACACGACATATATTACCATTAGGTCATATTAGTATAGTTTCATGGCATATATGTGTACTCCCAGATGTATTAGGTCATATAAATCCCAGATGGCCAACACCTAACTGGTAATAATGCAATGGCACCATTTAAATTATAAAAGCACCCAAAATTTTATGATATTTTAAGGTACACAAATCCAGATCAAAAATAAATTTTCCAATTTTATGGACACCTACTGACTAAAAAAAGGTTAGTGGCCGACTGAACAGTTTTTGTCACCAAAGGACAGTGACCAGGATTTGCTATGCGAACATCATCACTGATTTATTGGTCCCTTGCCAAACAATGATGCAGCTTATTTCCCAACAACATGGGTAAAAATAAATATTATAAATAACGTTAAAATGTTTCTGTTCTGCCCTCATTACACGTTCTCATAAAGCTAACAGTGTACACAAACAGCCAACAGTTTGACAGTTTCATAGTCATACTGATTATGTGTTATTAATGCTAGGAAAACCTTGAAGAGCAGTATGACAATCATACCGCCCAGTAAGAGAACTTACGCATGTGAATTGGAAGTGTTTCAATTTCTTTGTTTACAAAAGATTACAAACAAGTGGCTGAAAATAAATAAACAATGAAGATTTTGTGTCCATCGGCGTGTCCATATGCAAACATCTATGTGCAATAATACACTTTATCAACATTATTATTATTAGGATTATTATTTATTATTGTTATGTTTTTGTTGTTGCTGTTATTAATGTATTCCTAAAAGTATTATTTAAATAATAACAAACAAAAAAGTTGTGTGTGTGTGTGTGTGTGTGTGTGTGAGAGAGAGAGAGAGAGAGAGAGAGAGAGAGAGAGAGAGAGAGAGAGAGAGAGAGAGAGAGAGAGCAACAGGCAGTCCTAAAGAAACTACATATCCCTGTGTCCATACTTGAATTATTCATCCAACATTAACAGCATATCATTTTCATTTAATATTTCACTCATTGTTACACACACACAAAAAAAAACAAATATAAAAAGAACACAAATCAGCTATTGGAGTTGCACTGTAAAACACAGTAGAATTTTGCTGTGAACAGAACTACACCGTCCGTTAATAAATAGATCCGATTTACGTAAAAATTACATCATGTTTATGAAAATTGAAACTAGATAGCAATAGTGATACTAAAATATTTTGTCCCAACAGAAACCAAGATGTACACGTAACATTATAGTCACACAAACAAACCAAAATATACTTAGTCTCCGTTTGCTGGACCAAATTATGCTACCTGACTGGAAAGTGTTAACACTATTAAAACAATGAGGTTTCTGTGACTTATCAATTACCACCAGTTCTCTTTTTTATGTACCCAAAACATATACACTGATGAGAACTCTGATTTGACAGTTATCTGTGTGTCTGATTTGCCACCTTAACTCCAACAAAATTTTCATTCTTAACTATCACAGTGGTACTGGGACTCATATTAAAGAATAATCTTGTCTCATCTGCATTAAAAATGTCTTGTTGTCTACATTCATTTTGAATTTCACGATGTTCTTTCTTACTCCAGTTGTCAGTACCAGACTTTTTAACAATTTCACACTCTTCATACGTCTCTCAAAGATTATCTAATAACATTTCTTAAGGCATTCAATCCAACCTCCAAAGCAGCAGAAATTTTAAGTACTCTGTAAGGTGATCTGCTTTGAATTTTACATTTGGAATGCTTATTACTAGGATAAGGATGCATATGCTGTTCATCATACATAAACAGAGCTCTACACATTATTTGTCCATTTCCGCTATCAAATAAAATAGACTCCAAGTTCTAAGTAAGTCTCTTTTATATACTACATGTATGCTAGTGGCAAGAATTCTGATAAAAGCCGATATAAGCCGAGATTTGCAAACCTAAAAATAATGGATTTCAAGGCAAAAATTTGCTTAACAGCTGTAGTTTTGTTACATACTTGTTATAACAATTTTGAGGCTTATAATGAGTTGGTGGAAGCAAGCAGTTTTCTGTTTAATATCTGGTTTTGTTTAACAGCTAACATCTTAATAACTGGTGTTCACTGTACACACATAGTGTTTTCTTATACAGGAACACTAATGATTAAGAATAACAGCAATACATCAAAAGTGGCTACATCTCACATGACAGCAATGTAACGTGTTTGAATAGATATATGTAAACTAATTTACTAATCCAGTATATTTGTAACGGTACGAACCCATGAGATTTTATAAATTTAAATCTTTTCGAATTTGTATTCAACAAAGAAAATATGGTGTATGGACTATAGCATTGAGGCTGGTGACTGGGCGTTGGAATGCAGACTTTCAGCGAGGGAGCGAATTCATCCACAAGTGCGCGCTCAGGTGGCCAACGTTCTCACGCTAATGGTCACGTATGAATAAATACCTCAACGGTATGTGCGCAGAAAACAGTGTCTTTTGCTTCCAAGCACTTAAACCGCGCGGTTCTGTATATAGGCTCGCGAGCCGAAAATTGTGTAAACTTTTAAAAATGTTGTTTACATTATAATTTAAAATTACATAGCAATGTGAGAACAAGTACAATTCAGTGACGTCAAAATTAAAAGTGGGCAAAATAATTTCGGACAACAGTGAAACAGTAATAAGTCGTCAGTGCTCAAAATTACACCCATGAAAACATCTTTCGGCAGATAATGTGATCTAGAGACAGAATTCGGGAGTGTTGCCACCACGTATAGGATAAAACCAGGAAAGTAACTGCTTCAAAACTAATTAAAAAATATAGGCCTACCCATTTAAAAAAGCGCTAAATAAATTAAAAGGGGAAAAAGGTATGAAAGTGTGTGTGTGAGCAATAGCTGGGTTCCATTCTTCGTATTGTTTAAATTAGCAGCCATCCTTACTATTTCTTTTATGAATTTGCTAACTGCTATAATTTTTTATTGTTCGACTAAGCTTTTCGTCATTACTGACATCTTCAGGTCTTAAACAACGACCTGGTTGTTTAAGACCTGAAGATGTCAGTAATGATGAAAAGCTTAGTCGAACAATAAAAAATTATAGCAGTTAGCAAATTCATAAAAGAATTTAATAATATATATATACTTTCACTTATGAACTTACTATTGTCACTTCCCAAACGTTTCAAGTTGTTTCTCTTCTTCAGTGGGTTGAGTACTAACTGTCGATTACAGAATAACCGTTACGGAATGGAGTGTGTGGTGGGGGTTGGTGGTGGGAAGGGATTGGCGCTGAGGTTCGAATTATGTGTGTGTATCAGTGTGTCAAATAGTGTATGTGATTTGTAATGTATCTGTTCATTTAATATGTTGTTTGGTTGTAGTGTGTGATATCTGTATATTTCAAATTGTTCAGCTGTGTTTAGTTTTCTACTTTTTGGTAAGTAGTGTAATATTTCCATGTTGTGTTCTATGTTTGTGTAGCTGTGGTTTTCGTTACACAAACATAGAACACAACATGGAAATATTACACTACTTACCAAAAAGTAGAAAACTAAACACAGCTGAACAATTTGAAATATACAGATATCACACACTACAACCAAACAACATATTAAATGAACAGATACATTACAAATCACATACACTATTTGACACACTGATACACACACATAATTCGAACCTCAGCGCCAACCCCTTCCCACCACCAACCCCCACCACACACTCCATTCCGTAACGGTTATTCTGTAATCGACAGTTAGTACTCAACCCACTGAAGAAGAGAAACAACATCTTGAAACGTTTGGGAAGTGACAATAGTAAGTTCATAAGTAAAAGTATATATATATTATTAAATTAGTAAGTGAACGAAGAGGATGCAACAACAAGATAATTTTCATAAAAGAAATAATAGCTGGGTTGTTTTTATATACAGTGGAACTTGGTTATAATGTCATTGAAGGGACAAAAAAAATAATGACGTTATGTCCGAGTGACGTTATAAAAGAGGAGTCGTTATAAAAGACCCTTTTTAATCACTAGTAAGGAAGGAGAAATAAAAAAAAAGATCTTTGCATTATTAACATTATTCGTGATATTTATTCTAAAGTTTACAAACTGCATTTCATTTATACAAACAGCATGAAGAATATTTTAAAAGATCAAAAAGAAAGTACATGTAACTTACATTTAGGCTTACTGTCAAAAGTAATCCGTAATTTTCTTTTGAACGCTCCTTTCTGAAAAATAAATTCTTTCTGTTGTGCTGTGGAGATGCTGCACTGCATTGAACTCAGATGTCTCTCTAAAGCAGTAAAATCGTGAAAGAGTTTCGGCGGCTCTCATTGCTTCCTGTACTGTTGGACAAACGATGTAGGCATCCTCCTCTTGCTCAGCATCTTCTTCAACACTATCTTCTGCTTCTATGTTTTTTACTTCCGCGATAATTTCTGCATCACTCAACACTTGGAATGTTTCTACTTGGTCATCCACTGATGCATAGGAATCAAGTTCATTTCCAAATTCATTTACGTCGAATTTCTTAATCCACTCCGAGAGCGACAAGTCGTCATCTTCGTCATCATCGGGTAAATTTTCATGTACGAGTTGTGCTTTACTAAAGCATTTTGCTATCGTCTTCTGTGTTACACTCTTCCAAGAGTCGTCTAGGAATTGTATTGCATCTAAGAGTGAAATTGTGGCAGGTTGCGCCGTGTCCATACAGAAAATAATTTTTTTTTAAAGTTGCTTGCGGTAGTGACACTTTAGGGTTCTAATGACGCCTTGGTCCATAGGTTGCAGGACACTCGTACAGTTGGCCGGTAAGAAGACCAGATTAATGTTTGTCAAATTTAACTTTGGATGGGCTGCACAGTTGTCAACTAGAAGTAGAATTTTTCTGTTTTTCGATGACAGTTCTTTATCCCACTTTCTTAGTTCATCTTCAAAAATACTAGAAGTCATCCACGCTTTTTTGTTGGCAGTGTAACTTACAGGAAGTTTTTTGATGTTTTTAAAACATCTAGGATGCAAATTTTTCCCGATAACTAAAAGTTTCCTTTTTTCGGTTCCCGTCATGTTCCCACAAACAAAAACTGTAACTCTTTGTTTAGAGAGCTTCCCACCAACGCACTTTTCATTTTTAAATTTGAAAGTCTTATCTGGAGTTAATTTATAAAAAATTCCGGCTTCATCTTTATATGATCGTCTAATTTCTGGCCAAGTGTTATGCACCCAATCGCCTGTAACGTTCAGATCTACGCATTTTGCCTCACCACAAATTTTTGCAAAGGAAATCGAGTGTCAGGCCTTAAATCGATCTAGCCATCCGTTGGAGCACGTAAAATCAATACCAAACAATTTTCCGAATTCTGTAGCTTTCTCTTTCAGAATTGGTCCACTCACAGGAATATCTGAACATCGACACTGTTTGAACCATTTCAATAATGCTGCATCCACATCACCATGTTCGCATTTCCTAATTTTTTTAATTTTTTCTCCATCTTCCTCAAATTTTTTTAAAATATTATCCTTGTTTTTTAAAGTCGAACCTACAGCAGAATTCACTAAACCAAACTCACGGCATACATCAGCTATTTTACGTCCACTTTCATATGATCTAATCACACGTACTTTCTCTTGAATAGACAGAACCTTTCTTTTTGTACTAGAACTTGCCATGATTACTGTATAAAAATGTAGACCTACATATAAAATTCTATAAACAGTGGCTACCGAAACTTAAGTTAAAAAACACACAAAAGAAACTGTCACAGTACGAGCAGATACAGAAACAATAACAACCAAAAACAGAGACGAGACTACGTGTAAACAATACTGTACAGTAAATACTGTAACAGCGTGGCGTGAACAATAGCCTCGAGACGCGCAGTGCTACTGACCCGGTGAGAGTGGTGGGGAGACATGTCCGGCGGTCCTGTTACAGTGCTTATCGCTTGCATACAATGTATGTCTGTAGCCATGGGCGTAGCGCGCGCACATATATACGTTTATATGAAATATAGAGTAAAAAATCTGAGAAATTTTTGACGCTATAACAGAGTAGTACAATTAGTGACGTTAAAACCGGGAATTTTTATAATGTTAAAGATATCAGTTTGACCGGACTTATGACAAAATAACGCTACACCCGAGTTGATGTAACAGCCGAGGCCGTAATAACCAAGTTCCACTGTATATAACATAGATAGTAGTTAAGATATAATATGCATTCATTCCTACTGTTTATTGAGTCGTAAGCCATATTCTATTTAGTCAGGTCAACCAGTTGTTATTAAACAAATTCTAAGAAATGTAGCAGAGATAAAACTAAACAGAATTTTTTATAAAGAGATTAAAACAGAAAGAAAAGCATATAAAAGAAATGTTGAATAAAACACAACTATATAATACTGCAATGAGAGTATAATTTATTAAAGAGCGCAACCCTAAATCACTTATAGGTCGAGTTCACATGAAGACCCTGGGACCCAAGACAAGGTAAGAGATGTAGAAATGTGTCTGTTTGTTGAATATTATTTTATTATAAACTTGTAACTTCTCAATGGCGCCCGAACAGGGACAGTTTGTACAAATTAAATTTTGTACAGACCACGTCTACTCGTGAATAAGTATTTAGAGGTTAAGGCGGAGTGCGTAAAAAATTACGAAAAAACGATGTCATGTTAGAGTAGGTTATACGTAAGAAATACTTAATGAATACTTAATAAGTGTAAAATAAGGATTGTAAAATAGATAATTTCATAATTTAAAAAAATGGCAGGAAATAACGAAAATGATATAGAGGAAATAATTAATTTTAATGAATCAGCTGTCATGAGCGGCCTTGAAGTCCATTCGACTCCAAATGTGGGTCAAGACAAAATAGTCGAATTAAATGTAACAGATCAAACAAATGTGACAGAGGATTCAGGGGTTCAATTAACTCCAACCTCAACAAAAAACAAAATGTAATAGCAAATTTGATGATGACATGATGAGTATTTTACTAAATCAATTTAATGAAATAAAGAGTCGTTTTGATAGTAGTGATGAAAAATTCGATAAAATATATCGTCGTTTTGATGTTCAAAATAGTAATTTTAATGATAAATTTAATGAACACAATAATAAATTTGATGCTAGATTTGAGAAAATAAATAATAAATTTGATGAAATTAGAAAGGAACTTAAACAACAGAATTTTGATTTCAATAAGCATATTAAGGAAATTAATACACGTTGTGATAGTATTGAAGAGCAAATATTAGAATCAGTAAACCAGAAATTCGATGAACAAATAAATGAATTAACAGAAAATCTTGAAAGTAATATAAGTAATGTAAATGAACAAATGACAGACCGAATTAAAACTCAAGTTAAAGAACAGTGTGTGGAGATAGAATAAAGTAAGTGTATTAATAAGATTAATGATGACAAAAAATAAAATAGTGGAAGTAGAAAATGTGTGTTAACAATCTGTGCAAGAGAGTGTGGGGGCTATGAGTAAACATAACCTTCAATACGAAATTAAAAATGATAATAAATTAAGAATAATTGAGCAAGACATAGTAGAAATTAAAGATGAATTACATGTGGCAGTAAGCCAAAATTTAAATAGTGTTGCGGAGCGAATATTGTATACTCGCGAAGCAAAAGATGATATCGAACTCGAACCATTTAGTTGTGACAACCCGAGAGTACACCCGATGCAATTTTTGAGTAGGGTAAGGGAATTCAACCGGTTTAATAGCAGTAGTTGGGAGATAAAATTGTTAAAGATTTTAAAGTGTTTTAAGGGCAGTTCTGAAATATGGGCAGAAGTACATAATACAGAGTGGAGTAGTTATGAAAAGTTCGAGGTAGCGTTCCGGAATAAATATTGGTCCGAAGAGGATCAGGAAATTTTACGTAGTAAAATCATGGGAACCGGGAATTTTGGGGGAATAAACAACCACATAACCATGTATGTAATGAGAATATTCAATGAGCCAAAGTACTTAGAACCGCCGTTGCCGTTTCGGTCATTTGTTAGACATGTTAGTAAACACCTGCCCAGAGAAGTACAAATTACTCTAATGGCGAGAGAGATAGCAGACATAAACGAACTAGAAAACATGTTAGATGTATTGCAAAACATTAGGGACCACGAAATGGGTAGGCGTCCGAACCCGCCAGCGGCACATACTAACGGGAATTATCATCAATCCAGGGGGATACCAAACTCTTATAGAGGGGCGCGTAGGAGTAATAGTAGTAACCATAGAGGCGAGATGTGGAAATGCCCAAATTGTGAATACGAGAATTTTGCTATCCGAACAGTATGTTACAGATGCAACAAGGTGAGAGATTGCCAACGGAGCAACATGGCTTCCAATCATCATAATCAACAGCAATGAGGCGGAGGTAATGGCAGAGGAGGTGGAGATGCGACGAGAGGTAGAGGAGGATATAACCAAGCTGTGGCGGGTACGTCTACAGGAAACTAGACGAGACAATGGGGAACCGGGCCCAGCCATTGTCAGCAGGTAGCAGTGGGGTCCAAAAAGTATACAACTACCAGAACAATACATCATAACAGACATGTCCAAGGAACTAATGGAGGAAGAAGGCATGGAGGCAGTAAGACAGGAGCAGGGATTAACAGAAATTAAGATCAGCATAGAAGGTAAGGAAGTTAAAACTTTAATAGACACTGGGAGCGAGGTCTCCGTAATTTCAGAGCATACATTAGATGAAATAAGGGAAAACAGCAAACACATTCCTTCTTTACCAGTTGCGGGGGTTAGCATTGTAGGTGTTACTGGGGTTAGAAGTAAACGAATAACAAAACAAGTACAACTAAACATGATAATAAACGGTGGAACATATGAAAACTCATTTTTGGTGGTACGCGGTTTAAATTTAGAAGTCATACTAGGTAACGATTTTTTAATCAGGCATAGCGCGGTAATTGATTTTAAGAAGCGGATAGTAGAATTAAGTCATGAGAGTCAACCAATCAGGGTCAGTTTTTAGCGGGGTTCAGACGCGGTGAGAGTATCGGGACTAAGGGTGATACAAAATCGGGGTAGTGATAAAAGAATAGAAGTTAGAGCGAATGTATGTAGTGAGAGAGAGAGTGATGAACGGGAAGAGCAAATCTGGGAAAAAAGGGGGCACATAAGTTTTGTAGTGAGGGTGGCGTGATAGGGAGTCCCCAACGTAGAGCGTTGTGGCGGGTTGTAGACAGTTTTAAAGAGGTGTTTGCAGAGTTACCTGGGAAGGCCAGGAACTATGAGTGTGTACAAAGAAGTTATCCAGTGCCATTTTCCAAACGAAAGGCTGTTCAAGAAGAGTTAGATAAAATGTTAGAGGGGGGGGGTATCATAGAAAGATCTGTATCAACTTATTCAAACCCGCTAGTAGTAGTAATCAAAAAAGACGGTAGAGTGAGACTGTGTTTAGATGCCCGTCGTATAAACCAAATAATCACTCCTGACCGGGAGTCGCCAGAAGCGATTGACAAAATATTTCAAAAATTTAGTGGTGTAAAATACATGACTTCCTTAGATTTGACCGCAGGGTACTGGCAAGTACCATTGGCCATAAATAGTCGTAAATATACAGCATTTTTATTTAATGGAAAGAACTACCAGTTTAAACGATTACCGTTTGGATTGAACACCAGCGTAGCCAGTTTTATAAAATGTTTAGATGAGATTCTACAACCCCAAAACTTAGATTTTTGACGATTTATGTAGATGATATACTGATAGCATCACGCACGTTCGCGGAGCACATAGAGCATTTAGAATATGTGTTAGACAAATTGCAGAAAGGGGGTATGACTGTCAACTGGGAAAAATCTAAATTTTTACAAACCGAAATACATTTTTTAGGTTTCATAATAACACCACAAGGGATAAAAGCCAACACAGAGAAGGTAGAGTCAATTTTAAAATTCCCCGAACCTAGAAATATTAATCAAATACAAAGTTTTTTAGGACTATGCAATTTTTATAGGAAATTCCAGAGAAACTATGCTCAAATAACTTCGAAATTGAGTGAAGTGTTACAAAAGAGTAAGCAATGGAGATGGGGGAAAAAAGAACGAGAGGTATTTAATGAGATAAAGGACCATTTTGCTAACATGATCATGGTGAATCACCCTAACTTTGAACGCACATTTTACTTACAGACAGACGCCAGTAATATTGCGCTAGGTGCCGAGTTGTACCAGGAGGACAAGGAAAAGGAACACCACACCATTGCGTTCGCCAGCCGTACCTTGCTAGCTGCGGAAAGAAATTACACGACAACAGAGAAGGAATTACTTAGCATCGTCTTCGCGGTGAAGAAGTTTCAGACGGATCTGCTGAGAAACGCTACAATCATCAGAACTGACCACAAGGCATTATCTTTCCTAAACACTGCAAATTAACACACAGCAGAATAACCAGGTGGGTGCTAGCTTTACAAGAGTAGAATTTTTCTTGGGAACACATTAGAGGAGTGGAGAACAAAGTACCAGATACACTTTCACGGGTGGACTTTGAGGGGAATAAAACAGGGATAGATTTAAAAGAAATAGAAATATATAGGTTAAGTAGAGAAGATAAGCTTTTGGGGAGGAATTGAAAGACATTAATAGCCTGCAAAGAACAGATGTTAAATAAAATAAAATAATAACCAGTTTAGAGTCCAATGTCGATGAGTTGGGGTATAGCCAATATTTTCAGATTTATCAAGGGAGTCTATTTAAGAAAGTAGAGGGGGAGAGCGTGATTGGAGGTTAGTTATACCGGAAGGTTTGGTAGATAAAATAGTTTGGGATTGTCATGTTCGGTATGGGCATTTCGGTGCTAGGAAGTGTGTAAATGTATTAAAAGAATCATGCTTATTCAAAAATATGGAACGGAGAGTTAGAACTCTACTCCGGGGGTGCGATTTATGTCAAAAGTCGAAAGTAGTTAATTATCGATTAGAGGGAGAAATGAGGTATATTAAAGTCGAGAAACCTTTTGATTTAGTTGCGGTGGATTTATTTGGTCCTCTACCAAAGGGAAGGGGAGGTGTAATGTACATTTTTGTGGTTTTAGATGCATTCACGAAATTTGTAAGACTGTATAGTGTGAAAAGAGCTACTGGGAAAGTATTAAGCGAAAAGATAACAAAGGACTACATGATTAAAACTGGTAAACCTAAAATAATCCTATCTGATCATGGGCCCCAATTTATTAGTGGAATATGGCAACAAACTTTGGGTTGGGAAGGCATTATACCCAAACACACGGCGGTATACCATCCCCAGTCGAATAAAGCTGAAAGAGTCATGCGAGAATTAGGGAGAATTTTTCGGGGGTATTGCCATGCTAAGCACAGCGAATGGCCAGCATATGTGGGGAGAATTGAAGAATGGTTAAATTGTACCACCCATGAATCAACGGGGTTCACACCGTACGAGTCAGTCAAGGGAAAACGTCCACCTAGGATTTTGGAACAGCTATTCAACTTCCACCGGAAAGCAACAACCGAGGTTTGGAAGTAAAACTTAAACTCGCCAATGAAAATCTTTTAACGAAGGGAGAAAGAAGAAAGAGATGGCATGATGCTAAAGGCAAGTGGACAAGATATGAGGTAGGTCAGTTGGTACTAGTGAGAAGGCATGATTTATCAAGTGCGCAGGATAAAGAAATTGTTTTTGTTATATGAGGGACCATACGAAGTGATAGAGGTCAAAATGGACAATGCATATGTTCTGCAAAACCAGACAACACGAGAAATAGTGGGTACACACAACGCAACAAATTTAAAGCGTTATTGGTCACGGTAAATTTATGTGAATTTTTTTGTTTTTAAGATATTTTGTTTGTTTTCAGAAGGGATCCTCCCCCATTTTCAGGTGGTCACGAACTTACCAATCCTGACCGTGGGTTTTGGCACCTTGGAGGCGGACCATGGTTGGCGGAACTTCCTTCGGGTGGTGAAAGCGATGATGGTCCGACTTCATAAAATTGGTAACAATTAGAAATTTAACTACATTATTGAACGGGGAGGGGGACTCCTAAGGCACGTGGAGATAGATTTTGTATACACAAGGTTCACAAGGTGCATAAATGAGCACAACACCACGTACCAACATTTGCCTAAAGGAGAGTACTAAGACAAAAGTAAAGTGAGGCAATGTTTTCAAGTAAAATTCACCAGTGTCATTTGCAAAATAAAAATTAGCAAATGACAGAAGTTTCAGTATATTCAGAAAAATGGGTTTTGTGGAGGCAGGCGTGGGGACGGATAGGCGGCATGCCTGGATGAATGATGGAGAGAGCAGATTCTTATAAATTGTAATCAAGGTAGTTGAAAAAAGAGAATAAAAACAAGGTAATGTGATTTAATGGTAGCTTAGGGGAACGTGAATTCATGTATGGTGTCTGCCCGCCCACTCCCTCGCCTCGACAAATCCCCATTTTCGGGCGATCACAGCGCCTCATGGCTAATGATGATAATAATTAGTTTCTAAGTGTAAATAATTGTCAATATATAATTCGGAATGTTTATGATTTTCAGTCTCTGACAGTAGTCGTATTTTTATTTAAGTGAATAATTGACCATATGTAAATATGAAGTTTTTAATGCAATTTAAATAAAGTAAAATGTTTAAAGGTTTGAATAATAAATTTTAAACGAGTTTTAAAGGTTTAAATTAAATGATGAAACTAATTTGAGGTAGTTATGAATTTTCTGATGTAATTTTCAAGGGTTAACTTAATGTAAAATGTTGTTAAAGTCGGAGTTTGGGTGATAATTGTTTCAATAAGGTATTAAGTTAGTCAGAGTTAATTTTAAATGGGTGTTAGAGAAAATAAGAATTTTTGGAATATAAGTAATACATAAACAGGGTAGTAGTAGGGACACAGTAGGGGGAGTGCATGTATGTAGAGAAAGGGAGAGTGATGTAATTGGAGAGTAAATAGATGGTGGTGAAATTTTTTAAAGAGGGTGGTGTGGTAAGGAGTCCTCAACGAAAGGCGTTGTGGCGGGAGGTGAACCGTATGAGGGTTGGCGGAGTTACCTGGGAAAGGACCAGGGACTAATAAGGGAATGGATATAAGGGAGGGAACACACATCCTAAATACAAAGAGGGTATCGGGTATTTTGTTATAAGAGTAGAATGATTCAAGGTGAGTTAGCATAGTAAGTTAATGGGAGTAAATTTTATTGAGAGATTGGTGTCACTCTGTGTAAATCTGTTAGTAGTTGTTAGCAGGAAGAAAGGGAGTAAGGTTATATTTAAATCCCCATTTTATAAATCACATCATTATGAATAAATGAGAATCACCCAAACCAACTGATAATGAAAATGATTAATAGAAGTTCATACTTGAAGTGTAGTAATAAAATGTAACAAGATAAAGAGTTAATAGAATTTGAAACTAAACCTAAATTTGAAATGTTTGTAATTTTTATTCAGATGCAAATTAAATGTTTATTTTAATGGAAGTAGAGAGAGTAAAGTCTTTTTATTGAATTGTAAATCAAATCATAATTAAAGATTCAACCATTAGTTGGTGATAGCCTATATAAGTAGGAACAGATTAGTTTAAGTGACTAAGTAAATATTTTGTTGTACTCACTATTTTATGTTAATAAAAGTCAAAGTAGGAAAAGTCAAGAAAGAAATGTATGATGTTAGAGCACATAAGCGAGACTATGAACCTCATATAATGAGAATTGTAAATGTTAAATTTGAATATATCAAACATATAAATATCTTTTACTTGTGATTCCCCAACTTTCAGGCGCTCACGGCCTCACTGAACCCTGACCGTGGAATTGGCTCAGCTTTGACAGCTATGGTCGGGGCTCATTGTGTCACGTTCTGCCTAAACTGGCCATAGCTGTTATCATTGTAAGAGGTGAATTTAGAAATTAACCGGGGGGTAAATCAGGGGAATCACCAGAACTATGGAACAGCGGCTATCCATCGAATAAGATGGTAGACCGTTTAAGGGCATATACCTAAGTTTAGTAGGATTACTGGTGTCCTCGGACATCAGTAATACCCAATGTTTTGTAAGGCCGAAGCAAGAACGGGGTAGGCAGCGTCTACCCCCAATAAACTTCCGTTCTTGTGGAACCAACTGGGCGCTACAGTCCAGGGGGGGCCATAGTGTGTGTGGAAAGGAGGTTACTCAGGGGAGTAATGAATTAAAACCGTAAACTGAATGATGCTGATGAGCTGACGAGCTAATTAAATGATTTTGTCCTGAGTTGAGAAGTATAATGACAGTGAAAAATGAGTAACGTTTTAAGTAGATAATTTGATCAGAAGTAATTGATTTAAATATGTTTTGCTCTATATGATAATGTTATAGATGACTTTACTGGTTTTGGAAATGATTAATTCTAGGATAGAAGGTGTTTATTATGTTTTATGATGTTGTACTAGGTTAGAGTGTAAGAATTATAAACATGTGTGATGCATTTTACATTGTATAATTTTTTGGAGTGTGTCTAGGGTAAGGTCATTCACCTGACCATGAGACATCAGCTGATGACTGGTGTTAGAGATGTAGTATGATCCTTATAATTGATTTGTAGATTCTTTTGTTAATCAATTTAATTAAATGATGGAATAATAATTTTTATTGACAAAATAATTCTTTTTGGAAATTAAATTTTTTTTTGAAAAAAAAAATTTTGTTCTTTGCTGTAAACAAGTTTATTTTAATTTTGTATGTTCACTATAGGTAGAGAAGGTGTCAACTGATACATGATGTTTATATTATGGTATATTTTTTAATCATATGTAATTGTGTTTGAATAAGTGGGTAGGAACAAGTTGTTTATTTTATTTTGTATAACAGGATTGTTAACAGGTAAATTAAGAGGAGTTGTAAAGAAAAAAAAAAAATGCATAAAGACTTTGAGTTTTGAAAATTATGTTTAAATTGCTTGAACCAGATAATGTAAAGTAACATCCAATTAAATTTTTGATAGGGTACTTAGATTTATTTTAACTGTTTGAACCAAATTTGAATTTTATATTAATTTTATAATATAATAATTAATGTGCAGATAGTGTGTAATTAGTAATGAATATGTGTACGCACCCAGTACTTGCTAAAGGCAATTCAGTATGTATGTAAGGGGAGATATATCGGTTGAGGATCTGGTATGGTATAAGGCCAGTTTTGGAATTTTATTCAGAATGTTACAAGGTAAGGTGGTACTGTGGTGAGTACCTGTCCGATTTTATGGTGTTGGGATCTCGAACAGAGAAGTCCAGTAATGTCGTGCAGGTGCAGCCATGGTCGCCGAGCTAGGGGGGTGGTTTACACATGATATGTTAAGAATTAAAGGGGGGTTGTTGGTGCCATATCCTCACTGATCCTCTTAGGGTTTAGCAATGAGAGTTTTTCTGTTTCGGCAGAAAACCTCTCATTGGGGGGGGTATTGTAACGGTACGAACCCATGAGATTTTATAAATTTAAATCTTTTCGAATTTGTATTCAACAAAGAAAATATGGTGTATGGACTATAGCATTGAGGCTGGTGACTGGGCGTTGGAATGCAGACTTTCAACGAGGGAGCGAATTCACCCACAAGTGCGCGCTCAGGCGGCCAACGTTCTCACGCTAATGGTCACGTATGAATAAATACCTCAACACTATGTGCGCAGAAAACAGCGTCTTTCGCTTCCAAGCACTTGAACCGCGCGGTTCTGTATATAGGCTCGCGAGCCGAAAATTGTGTAAACTTTTAAAAATGTTGTTTACATTATAATTTAAAATTACATAGCAATGTGAGAACAAGTACAATTCGGTGACGTCAAAATTAAAAGTGGGCGAAATAATTTCAGACAACAGTGAAACAGTAATAAGTTGTCAGTGCTCAAAATTACACCCATGAAAACATCTTTCGGCAGATAATGTGATCGAGAGACAGAATTTGGGAGTGTTGCCACCACGTATCGGATAAAACCAGGAAAGTAATTGCTTCAAAACTAATTAAAAAATATAGGCCTAACCATTTAAAAAAGCGCAAAATAAATTAAAAGGGAAAAAGGTATGAAAGTGTGTGTGAGCAAATGCTGGGTTGTTTTTGTATATATAATATAGATAGTAGTTAAGATATAATATGCATTAATTCCTACTGTTTATTGAGTCGTAAACCATATTCTATTTAGTCAGGTCAACCAGTTGTTATTAAACAAATTCTAAGAAATGTAGCAGAGATAAAACTAAACAGAATTTTTTATAAAGAGATTAAAACAAAAAGAAAAGCATATACCGGTAAAAGAAATGTTGAATAAAACACAACTATATAATACTTCAAATGAGAGTATAATTTATTAAAAAGCGCAACCCTAAATCACTTATAGGTCGAGTTCACGTGAAGACCCTGGGACCCGAGACAAGGTAAGAGATGTAGAAATGTGTCTGTTTACTGAATATTATTTTACTATAAACTTGTAACTTCTCATATTTATATACTATAACCTACCTACTGGTTAACAAAGTGGCGTTTATTACAATGACCTTGAGTACATCAAAATTTAAATTAATTATATGATCTGCCAACATTTTACAAATATTATTCCATGAAAATGTAAAAGAAGATGTAGCAACAACCATGATGCTTTTCTACAGTCAGTTTATTATTAATGCACAAAATACCTTTACACCAATAAGTAAGCTTGGCATATTTTACCAAATGCCTTATGTATAATCATAATTGTGCTACATCTGAATACTGTATGTACAATTTTACTATTGAAATAACCTATTTTTTGTATTTTCATTGAAACAAATTATGATTTCCAATTGGAATTCTGAATATATACACAGAGTTTAAAAACGATAAATGACAAAATGACCTCACAACAGTGTACAAATCTCAAGCTTAGGCACAGAATTTCCTGATAAACACATTCTGTGTATAATCTGGTCATACATCCCGTATAAAAACTAACCATCGCTACTTCAAAACACACTGAATACTTTTACTGTTCAATTTCAGTTTCTACCACACATGAACTCGACTATATGACTTCTTTAACAGTTTGTAATGTTACGTGTAGCCATGATTACTGTCATCATTAAAAAATATAACTGTTTGCAGTTAAACATTTCTGAAATCTATACTTTCAAGCTGACGTTAAAATGTTAACAAGTACAAAAATGCCACTTATGAAAGTTAACAAGAAAAGAAAAGTAAACAACCTCAGTGATATAATATTGAACACTTATAGCTATCTCTGAAGACTAGATGAACAAAAAAGGTATTGGAATACGAATCCTACACTTCTGTCACATAGCATGAATGCCTTATACAACCACTTGCTTGACCTCATTTTTACATCACATAACTGTCATTTGTTTCCTGAAGTATTTATTTCACAACAGATTAAAGCAAAATATTTTTCTACAAATCCTGTCTAATTTGGACAATTTATTTTATATAGGTAATGAAATATAAACAGAAACAGTTCATATTTTCTTTCCAGTTCCAAATAAACATTCAGTACAAAGGCTAAATAATATAAATTTTTCCAAAAATACAATACAACAAACAAACACATGACTGTTTGGTAAAAACTGACATTTTGTGATGCCAAGTACGAGAACACACACACACACACACACACACACACACACACACACACACACACACACACACACACACACACACACACACACACACACACACACACACACACACACACACACACACACAATCAAACATTTAATGAAGAATACTCCTTGTGTATTTATTCTTTTTTTTTAGTGGGTGGAAAATATACTAAACACTTTTCTAAAAAAAGTAGTTTCCAAGAAAATATTCCAAATACAATTATTTCACTACGACTCGGAACACAAAACTTTTTATGGGTAAAAACGTATAAGTTTTACCTTATAACCTGAACCGGTTTTCACTTTTAAAAAGCTTCTTCAGAGGTTGCCGCTGGTAGCACTGTCCGTCTTGTTGTTGGCGACGGAATCGATTTTCGAAAGATCGATGTTGTGTGTGTGGGGTGTGATATGTTCGAATAATGCGTGTGATTTGAATTGTGTCTGTTTGTTTAGGATGTCGTTTTTATTTGTTTTCGTGTGTTTGTATATTTCCAATTGTTCTAGAGTGTCTAGTTTTCAGCCTTTTGTGTGTACGTGTAGAATGTTCATGTTATTGTCGATGTTTTTGCATGTGTGGTTTGCTTCAATGAGGTGGTTTGCAAAGGTGGATTCTGTAGTGGAGTGGAGTGCCTTTATGTGTTCAATGTATCTTTGTTTGAAGCTACGTCCTGTCTGGCCTATGTAGAATTTGTTGCAATCTGAGCAATTTAGTTTGTAAACACCAGGTAGATCGAATTTATTTTGTGCTTTGTGTATGTGTTCTGTTTTGTTAGTAGTTTTGTAACCGATTCAGTATCTTGCTTTTTTGAAACTGTGGGCTATTTTTTCAGTTTGTTTGCTGATGTATGTTAGTGTTATGAATTTGTTGTTTTCTGTCTTTGTCTGTTGTTTGTTTTGTGTAGGAGTTTACTGACTATTGTTCTGTCGTATCCATTGGATTTTGCTTGATATTTTATCATGTTTAGTTCGTCTTTGTAGTCTTTTTCATCTAGGGGGATGTTGTTAAGTCTATGTATCATGGTTCTGAAGGCACTTAGTTTGTGTTGTATTGGGTGATTGGAGGAGTTGTGTATTAGTGTGTCAGTTGTAGTCGGTTTTCTGTATATACTGAATTTGTGCCTGTGTTCAAGTTTTGTGATCGAGAGGTCTAAGAAGTTTATGGTATTGTTGTGTTCGTATTCGGCAGTAAAGGTTATGTTTTTATGTATTTTGTTTATGTGCGTTAGTAACGGTTCACATTGTCTTTTGTTTCCCCTGTATAGTATTTTATGTGAGTGTCTGTCATTGTTTGTGAGGATTTTTGTTTTTTCTAAGTGTTGGAGGAAGACTTCTGCTAGAATGCTGGATATGGGTGAGCCCATGGGTAGACCATCATTCTATGTGTAAAATTTATTGTTATATGTAAAGTAGTTTTGTTTTGTGATAATGTTCAGAGTTTCTGTTATTTCGTTGTTAAGTTCGTCTGGTGTGTTGTTCTGTTTGAGTTTGTTTTGTAGAACTGGTGATTGTTTCAGAGATGGGGATGTTTGTGTACAGGTTTTTGTAATGACCAAAAATTTTAATTTTTTTAAATTTTGATCAAGAAGTACGTTACACCAGCCAAGTCACCCCAACCCGGGCCAGAAGCAATAAATAAGGAGGTAACTTAACGAAGTGTCAACTGGACGCTTGCCAAGAACAATAAGAAAATGCCTGACACAACACTACAATAGGAAGTAAGGTTCGCCTGTGACAGACTCGACTCAACTGAGATTTACAGCCCGCAACAAACCGGACAAAAGATGCAGTACGGTGGCCCAGATACGGAGAAATTGTAGCGAACACACGCTGTAAGGTTAATTTGGAGCGTGCCAGCAATAAGAAAGGAATACTCACACAAAGGGGCTCACCCTATATGAGAACAAAACAGCATATATCTAGTGAATAGGACTAGAATGTGCGCACAGCGGGAAGACATCTTACTTGTGACAACTAGTATTTATGACGAGGGACAGGAGTGGCATCTTGGAAATGACGACACGCAGTGTGCTGCTAATTGACGAGAAAGGGTTATGGAAAGTCAAACAATAACGAAATGCGACGTATTGTTCGCGTGAGAACAACTGTAGACTCCAGAGTATACTTAGACAAAAGCTTGATCGACAGGCGCGGAATTGCTCTACATTCTAGGAAAAGGTACGAAGCCCTTTTTTCGTGTACTTGAGGGGATGCCCGACAACCAACCATAGTACGGCATCTTCCCAGGACGCAGGTGGAGAGGACTGTCGTCCGGATAGCAACGCGGACAACGAATCAGAGGTCGAGAACCATAGTTCTACGTAAGGGTAGGAGTTCATCTAACCTATCATGGTTGACCAAAGGCGTGTTTGCCAGGACATTGCATTGTGGTAAATGAAGCTTAATAAAAACTGTTTACAGGGCACGCGGAGCGAGCAGTCTTCATAAAAATTTCAATCTTATTCTATTTCTCAGTCTCAGTATAAATTCTCAGTCTTAATACACTTTCAGTTAATATACGTACATCAGTTTTACTCTGAACTCAGTTACGCAGTGCTTTAATCAGTTAACACAGCATTTCAGTTAGTGACAAGTTATTCAGTCATAGTGTATCTGCAGTGAATCAATCATGCAGTATACGTCAGTGGTTAAAAACTTTCAGTTACTCAGTTCTACTCAGCTACCGCTTGTTGAGAACTAAGTTAATTGTTCGCAGTTTCATTTAATAACAGACTCGCAGAACTTTCGTTAATGCTTTACCGAGTTACGGAAATGTATTGCTACGACAGCGTAGAACAATCTAGGCGTTTATCGAATGTCCCAGAAAGATCTCGACGTAAGCGTGTGGTGTACGTGCTACTAAACGCATGTTGCGAGAATTTTCTCGCACTTTGCCAGCCTTCGCTCGGGCGCTCGGACTGTGTCAAGGCCGCAGCAATTACGTAGTTCGCGAGAGATAAGACGCAGTTTGGAAGCTTCTGGTGTGTCTGCGTAACTATAAATACATCGCGTCGCGGCTTTAGTTTTCAGTTCAATGCGAGATTTTTGACTGTGCGGTTCGAGTTATTACGGTGTACGTTCAAGTAGTTATTAGTGAAGTGTTGCGTTTTATATTCGGACGGTATAATTGTAATACAGTTGAGTTTTAATATTAGTGGACATTTTATTGCGTATGAACAATTTCATTTGATTTGTTGTAGACACTGTGTTATTAATTACGAACTGTTTTACTATAACAATTAAAGGTGCGATTAGTGACTTAATTGGTGTCTTGTACTTATTTTGTTTCCACTGTACCTACGACAATCGAGTAGACCGTCGTAACAGTGGTGTCAGAACTGGGATAGAACGGTTAACAGTGGAAACAGTGGACGCTTTGTACAAGACGAGTGTAATTCATAATTAATCGAAAAACAATGGATGCCAGTCAGATGATGGAAAATTTCCAGGCACTGTTGTTGCAGACAGAAGAACGACGACGACAGGATGCAGAGAAAGCGGAAGAGAGACAGAAAACCCTCCTGCTGGAAGCAGAGGAGAAACGCAGACAGGAGGCGGAAGAAGCATAAAAACGACAGGATGAAAAACGCAGGCAGGAAAGGGAAGAAGCTGAGGAACGTCAGAAAGCACTAATGCTAGAAACAGAAGAAAGACAAAAAGATAAAACGGAAGCTCTCTTTGAAACTATGCAGAAACAGTTGCAAGAACACAGTACCGCAGAATTGGGTATCCTACGAGGTGAGCTTAATAAACAAGTTACTAAAATATCGGAGGTACAAGAGTCAATGACATTAAAAATAGCTGAAGTAGAAAAATCTGTCTTGACTGTTGAAGAATCGATGTCTACAAAAATATCTGTTATAGAAGAATCTGTGTCAAATAAAATATCTGCAGTAGAAAACTCAATGGCAAACATAAGAGAACAAATTACAAGTGAAGTCGAACAGTGCATGAAGATTCAACCAAAACAAATTTCTGAACAGACTGTACCAGTGATAAAGACAGAAAAAGACACAGAAAATAAGTTAACAGAGAAAGTCACTTTGCCTGCAGTAGGGACAGTTCATGTCAAAGCTCCAACCTTTGACGGAAGCACTCACTGGGCAACGTACCTCCGCCAATTTGAAGCTGCTGCATGCGCAAATAATTGGACAGAAAAAGACAAGGCTGTTTCACTTGTTCTTGCATTAAAAGGACCCGCGGCAGAACTACTACAGAAAGTGCCACCTGACAGCCAGAACATCTATGCCGAGTTGATAAAAGCTCTAGAATTACGCTACGGTGATAAACATTTGCGAGAGGTGTGCTACGCTCAGTTGAGAACAAGACGACAACGTTCCGGGGAAAGTCTTCAAGAATTTGAAGCAAGTATCGACAGATTGATTAGATTGGCCTATCCTGAAGCACCAGAAGACTTCCGAATAAGGTTTACGGTGCAGACATTTATTGATGGCATCGGAGATTGTGAACTTCAGCAAGTGTTACGAATGGCAAGACACCGAGATAGCTCAGAAGCTCTTGTTCACGCCCTAGAGTTTGAAGCTGCCAAGTCACCGTCCCGCTACATTAATGGGTTTGTGCCATCACGTTGCAGTCAGAAGATCCCTGTATCACATTACCGTTACGATGGGTGCAGAAAAACAGTGTTGTCGGACAAACAATTCAAAAGTTCAAGAGAGTCGCAACGATTTGAAAAAGACAGAAGACCGAAATGTTACAACTGTGGGAAACGTGGTCATCTACAGGTAGACTGTTGGGAGAAGAAAATACCGAGAGAAGAGACTGATCGCACCAATTGGAGAAGTAAAGGCCCAGAACAGCACACAGTTTCCACGTTACATAAGATCAGTGGAAACTTGATTGTTAATGGATTTGTAAACCAACATCATTTACAGTTGACACGGCGCAACAGTGTCCATTGTGCACCCTGACTTAGTCTGTAACCGCCATCCTCTAATTAGCTCTTGTACAATACAGACTGACTGGAAGCCCCGTCAAGGTGCTAGGAAAGGTAGACGTACGTGTACGCCTGGGTCTTCTTGAGTTTAGCCACCAAATGCCCGTTGCAGACATTGTCGATGAAGTGATTCTTGGCACGGACATTATGAATGCCTACGGATTCGTTGTGGACTTAAGAGAGAATGTCCTGAAAGTTGGCCAAGAGAAGATAAAGCTTTGCATGGCTAAAATGACAGGGTCTACCAACCATTCGATTAAGCGAGTGGCATTAGTCGAAGAAAAATTCAACAAGTCTGGTCAAGAGGAAACCTCCCTGTTGCCAGCGGAAATGGAGGAAGAACTAGCAGAGGAAGTACAAATAAGTATAACGACAAAAGAAGTGATTGGAGAGCCAACTATGGGTGTCGAGACAAAACTCTTGCTTGTTCCTGAGCTGATAGAAGCGGCCGAGGGTAAAGTGGCTGAAGATGAGGTTACGCAAGAGGTTGTTGACGAGAACCAAACAAACTTGGATCAGCCAGTGGTATTTAGGTCATTAGTACATGACGCAACGAGAGTGATTCCAGCGAAGCTAGTGGTTGCGCGAAAGATTCGCATTGCTGGGAACGTGATGTTCGGATCACACGAGACTGAATTCGAAGAACGGGAAAATTATCCTTCGCAAGGATGGCCACCTAGATCGCCTGGTCGAGTATTACTTCGAAGACGCTTTGCCAGTTCGGGACGAACAGGCTTAAGGAGGGGGCAGTGCTACGACAGCGTAGAACAATCTAGGCGTTTATCGAATGTCCCAGAAAGATCTCGACGTAAGCGTGTGGTGTACGTGCTACTAAACGCATGTTGCGAGAATTTTCTCGCGCTTTGCCAGCCTTCGCTCGGGCGCTCGGACTGTGTCAAGGCCGCAGCAATTACGTAGTTCGCGAGAAATAAGATGCAGTTTGGAAGCTTCTGGTGTGTCTGCGTAACTATAAATACATCGCGTCGCGGCTTTAGTTTTCAGTTCAATGCGAGATTTTTGACTGTGCGGTTCGAGAGTATTAGTGCGATATATTTACAGAGCGGTTCGAGTTATTACGGTGTACGTTCAAGTAGTTATTAGTGAAGTGTTGCGTTTTATATTCGGACGGTATAATTGTAATACAGTTGAGTTTTAATATTAGTGGACATTTTATTGCGTATGAACAATTTCATTTGATTTGTTGTAGACACTGTGTTATTAATTACAAACTGTTTTACTATAACAATTAAAGGTGTGATTAGTGACTTAATTGGTGTCTTGTACTTATTTTGTTTCCATTGTACCTACGACGATCGAGTAGACCGTCGTAACAGTATCGTTGCACAGTGTAAAGTGTTACAATACCGAATGGAACAATACATCATGTAATCTAAAACACAATACAGTAACGTATATAGATACAAGAAGAAGTTTTACGATAGACAGTCATATATACACGATTATTAACAATGAACGCACTCATGCAACACATAACTTTATAGACTCTCATGTTAACGACCAACATCAACGGAACACACACACCGCGAGTGAATCATATCCGCGAGTGTTAAGTGATGATAACATCGAAGCTATGCAACCTTATGCATTTGGATCATCAGCGGGAAGGAGTTTCGCCGATGGAAATTTTGGATAATCCATTTCACAAGTAAATCTTTATGTTATTACTGTTATAATAACTCTACTGTCCTGACTCTTTTCAAAGAAATCACCCTTTGAGAATTTAGATTGACTATCATGGTAATTTTAAATAAAGCTATTCATCTGAGGCAAATGAACGCATTAGTGTAAGATTTATATGTTGATTATCTATGTTTATGTATGTTCATTGCATTATATATATGTATGTGTATGTTTTCAGCGAATGACGTAATGAATTCATATTGTAATTTGATTCATATATATATATATATATATATATATATATATATGTGTGTGTTTTCTTTTATGAATGTATTTACAGGGCATAATTTATATCCATATATTGGAAGTTTCTTTGTTTGAATAGTGTTAAATAAATAAGTGTTTATTTTACTAAGTATTTATGCGTTCATTATTGTCAATTTTACCTTGTAACAGACATTAACGTCAATTGAATGATTTGTAGTAAATTTTTAAATCATTTTTATACAACTAACAGAGTCTCATTGCAGTAATTATGCTAATCATTAATGAACATAGTCACTAGCATCAAAGTAACTAATATATCACGTAAATTCAATTAATTTGGTATAAATTAACCTAATTGGATAATTACATGATTAAATTCCATAAATTAGCATAATTGCATAGTATATATAAGTGGGGCACAACAAATATCAATTACATCCCCATTATATTATACTTTTAATGTCAAAGGAGGCTAATGTGGCATTATGGGGGATGTGTATGTCTTTTATTTTTGTTACTAGTTCTGTGTTGTTTTTTACTGCAATGTTGTTGTCTAGTTGTGTGTGTTGGCTGATAATTTTGTCTAGACGTTTTGCGAGTTTGTATGCAGGGGCATTACGGTAATTGATAATGGGGCGGATCAGAATTTGTTCTTTATGGATTTTGGGCAGCGCTTGGAGGGTAGGGGCTGATGATCAGATTTGTCTCATGTAGGGCTTTTGTTTGTGTGTCATTATGTGTTTGGCATTGTTGATTAGGTTAGGTTAGGTTCAACAAAACATGCCTCAACAAATCAATCACATCAAAATACGCACAAATCAAAAATCAAACAACAATCAGGCCACTCAAATAACACAAAACGTTGCACAAAGGACATATCATCATCATCATCATCATCGGTTCATCTGCTGCATAGCAGGTTTTCTTTATGAACTCCTCCACTGTTCTCTGTCTTCTGCCAGCCTTTTCGTGGTAGTGTAATTTTCTACCTTGATGTTGTCCATCAACTGTCGTCTCTTTCTTCCTCTTTTTCATTTTCCGCTAACCATGCCTTCTAGACTGTCTTTTATAATAGAATTTCTTCTTACACAGTGTCCTATCCAGTTCATCTTTCTTTTCCTTATTGTTTCTAATATTTCTTTTTTATATATATTTATATATTTTTTATATTACAAAACAGGTATTTTATATATATATATATATATATATATATAATAAAATATATATATTTTATGAAGAGAGCGAAACCTTAAAAAAAATAATTTAGTGCATATTATTCATTATTGTTTACTGTCTGCAAGAAAAGTGAACAAAAATTCCTTTAAAAACATTAAGTAGGCTTAGGTAAGAGACATAAGAAAAAAGATATGTGTTAGGCCTACTGGAATATTTTCTTGGCTTTTGTTGTCCATGACGTGTCCGTTACTTAAATAAATATAATTATTTCACTACGACTCGGAACACAAAACATTTTATGGGTAAAAACGTATAAGTTTTACCTTATAACCTGAACCGGTTTTCACTTTTAAAAAGCTTCTTCAGAGGTTGCCGCTGGTAGCACTGTCCACCTTGTTGTTGGCGACGGAATCGATTTTCGAAAGATCGATGTTGTGTGTGTGGGGTGTGCTATGTTCGAATAATGCGTGTGATTTGAATTGTGTCTGTTCGCTTAGGATGTCTTTTTATTTGTTTTCATGTGTTTCTATATTTCCAATTGTTCTAGACTGTCTAGTTTTCAGCCTTTTGTGTGTACGTGTAGAATGTTCATGTTAGTGTCGATGTTTTTGTATGTGTGGTTTGCAAAGGTGGATTCTGTAGTGGAGTGGAGAGCATTTGTGTGTTCAATGTATCTTTGTTTGAGGAAGTATTAAGAAGAGTGGGAGAGAAAAGAGAAATATTAGAAACAATAAGGAAAAGGAAGAAGAACTGGATAGGACACTGTGTAAGAAGAAATTCTATTATAAAAGACAGTCTAGAAGGCATGGTTAGCGGAAAATGAAAAAGAGGGAAAAAGAGACGACAGTTGATGGACAACATCAAGGTAGAAAATTACACTACCACGAAAAGGCTGGCAGAAGACAGAGAACAGTGGAGGAGTTCATAAAGAAAACCTGCTATGCAGCAGATGAACCGATGATGATGATGATGATGATATGTCCTTTGTGCAACGTTTTGTGTTCTTTGAGTGGCCTGAGTGTTGTTTGATTTTTGATTTGTGCGTATTTTGTTGTGATTGATTTGTTGAGGCATGTTTTGTTGAACCTAACCTAACCTAATCAACAATGCCAAACACATAATGACACACAAACAAAAGCCCTACATGAGACAAATCTGATCATCAGCCACTACCCTCCAAGCGCTTCCCAAAATCCATAAAGCAGAAATTCTGATACACCCCATTATCAATTACCGTAATGCCCCTGCATACAGATTCGCAAAACATCTAGACAAAATTATCAGACAACACACACAACTAGACAACAACATTGCAGTGAAAACAACACAGAACTAGTAACAAAAATAAAAAAGACATACACATCCCCCATAATGCCACATTAGCCTCTTCTGACATTAAAAACCTGTACACAAACATCCCCATCTCTGAAACAATCACCAGTTCTACAAAACAAACTCAAACAGAACAACACACCAGACGAACTTAACAACGAAATAACAGAAACTCTGAACATTATCACAAAACAAAACTACTTTACATATAACAATAAATTTTACACATAGAATGATGGTCTACCCATGGGCTCACCCATATCCAGCATTCTAGCAGAAGTCTTCCTCCAACACTTAGAAAAAACAAAAATCCTCACAAACAATGACAGATACTCACATAAAATACTATACAGGGGAAACAAAAGACAATGTGAACCGTTACTAACGCACATAAACAAAATACATAAAAACATAACCTTTACTGCCGAATACGAACACAACAATACCATGAACTTCTTAGACCTCTCCATCACAAAACTTCAACCCAGGCACAAATTCAGTATATACAGAAAACCGACTACAACTGACACACTAATACACAACTCCTCCAATCACCCAATACAACACAAACTACGTGCCTTCAGAACCATAATACATAGACTTAACAACATCCCCCTAGATGAAAAAGACTACAAAGACGAACTAAACACGATAAAATATCAAGCAAAATCCAACGGATACGACAGAACAATAGTCAGTAAACGCCTACACAAAACAAACAACAGACAAAGACAGAAAACAACAAATTCATAACACTAACATACATCAACAAACAAACTGAAAAAATAGCCCACAAATTCAAAAAAGCAGGATACAGAATCGGTTACAAACTACTAACAAAACAGAACACACACTATCAAAACACACACACAAAGCACAAAACAAATTCGATCTACCTGGTGTTTACAAACTAAATTGCTCACATTGCAACAAATTCTACATAGGCCACACAGGACATAGCTTCAAACAAAGATACACTGAACACACAAAGGCTCTCCACTCCACTACAGAATCCACCTTTGCAAACCACACATACAAAAACATCGACACTAACATGAACATTCTACACGTACACACAAAAGGCTGAAAACTAGACAGTCTAGAACAATTGGAAATATAAACACACATGAAAACAAATAAAAAGACATCCTAAGCAAACAGACACAATTCAAATCACACGCATTATTCGAACATAGCACACCCCACACACACACAACATCGATCTTTCGAAAATCGATTCCGTCCCCAACAACAAGGTGGACAGTGCTACCAGCGGCAACCTCTGAAGAAGCTTTTTAAAAGTGAAAACCGGTTTAGGTTATAAGGTAAAACTTATACGTTTTTACCCATAAAAGTTTTGTGTTCTGAGTCGTAGTGAAATAATTATATTTAGTTAAGTAACGGACACGTCATGGACAACAAAAGCCAAGAAAATATTCCTGTAAGCCTAACACATATCTTTTTTCTTATGTCTCTTACCTAAGCCTACTTAATGTTTTTAAAGGAATTTTTGTTCACTTTTCTTGCAGACAGTAAACAATAATGAATAATATGCACTAAATTATTTTTTTTAAGGTTTCGCTCTCTTCATAAAAAAAAAATATATACATATATATATATAAAATACCTGTTTTGTAATATAAAATATATACAAATATATATAAAAGAGAAATATTATAAACAATAAGGAAAAGAAAGAAGAACTGGATAGGACACTGTGTAAGAAGAAATTCTATTATAAAAGACAGTCTAGAAGGCATGGTTAGCGGAAAATGAAAAAGAGGAATAAAGAGACGACAGTTGATGGACAACATCAAGATAGTAAATTACACTACCACAAAAAGGCTGGCAGAAGACAGAGAACAGTGGAGGAGTTCATAAAGAAAACCTGCTATGCAGCAGATGAACCGATGATGATGATAATGATGATGATATGTCCTTTGTGCAATGTTTTGTGTTATTTGAGTGGCCTGATTGTTGTTTGATTTTTGATTTGTGCGTATTTTGGTGTGACTGATTTGTTGAACCTAACCTAACCTAATCAACAATGCCAAACACATAATGACACACAAACAAAAGCCCTACATGAGACAAATCTGATCATCAGCCACTACCCTCCAAGCGCTTCCCAAAATCCATAAAGAAGAAATTCTGATCCGCCCCATTATCAATTATCGTAATTCCCCTGCATACAAACTCGCAAATCATCTAGACAAAATTATCAGCCAACACACACAACTAGACAACAACACTGCAGTAAAAAACAATACAGAACTAGTAACAAAAATAAAAGACATACACATCCCCCATAATGCCACATTAGCCTCCTTTGACATTAAAAACCTGTACACAAACATCCCCATCTCTGAAACAATCACCAGTCCTACAAAACAAACTCAAACAGAACAACACACCAGACGAACTTATCAACGAAATAACAGAAACTCTGAACATTATCACAAAACAAAACTACTTTACATATAACAATAAATTTTACACATAGAATGATGGTCTACCCATGGGGCTCACCCATATCCAGCATTCTAGCAGAAGTCTTCCTCCAACACTTAGAAAAAACAAAAATTCTCACAAACAATGACAGACACTCACATAAAATACTATACAGGGGAAACAAAAGACAATGTGAACCGTTACTAGCGCACATAAACAAAATACATAAAAACATAACCTTTACTGCCGAATACGAACACAACAATACCATGAACTTCTTAGACCTCTCCATCACAAAACTTCAACCCAGGCACAAATTCAGTATATACAGAAAACCGACTACAACTGACACACTAATACACAACTCCTCCAATCACCCAATACAACACAAACTAGGTGCCTTCAGAACCATGATACATAGACTTAACAACATCCCCCTAGATGAAAAAGACTACAAAGACGAACTAAACATGATAAAATATCAAGCAAAATCCAATGGATACGACAGACCAATAGTCAGTAAACTCCTACACAAAACAAACAACAGACAAAGACAGAAAACAACAAATTCATAACACTAACATACATCAGCAAACAAACTGAAAAAATAGCCCACAGTTTCAAAAAAGCAAGATACTGAATCGGTTACAAAACTACTAACAAAACAGAACACATACACAAAGCACAAAATAAATTCGATCTACCTGGTGTTTACAAACTAAATTGCTCAGATTGCAACAAATTCTACATAGGCCAGACAGGACGTAGCTTCAAACAAAGATACATTGAACACATAAAGGCACTCCACTCCACTACAGAATCCACCTTTGCAAACCACCTCATTGAAGCAAACCACACATGCAAAAACATCGACAATAACATGAACATTCTACACGTACACACAAAAGGCTGAAAACTAGACACTCTAGAACAATTGGAAATATACAAACACACGAAAACAAATAAAAAGACATCCTAAGCGAACAGACACAATTCAAATCACATGCATTATTCGAACATAGCACACTCCACACACACAACATCGATCTTTCGAAAATCAATTCCGTCACCAACAACAAGACGGACAGTGCTACCAGCGGCAACCTCTGAAGAAGCTTTTTAAAAGTGAAAACCGGTTCAGGTTATAAGGTAAAACTTATACGTTTTTACCCATAAAAAGTTTTGTGTTCCGAGGCGTAGTGAAATAATTATATTTAGTTAAGTAACGGACACATCATGGACAACAAAATCCAAGAAAATATTCCAGTAGGCCTAACACATATCTTTTGTCTTATGTCTCTTACCTAAGCCTACTTAATGTTTTTAAAGGAATTTTTGTTCACTTTTCTTGCAGACAGTAAACAATAATGAATAATATGCACTAAATTATTTTTTTTAAGGTTTCGCTCTCTTCATAAAATATATATATATATATATATATATATATATATACTGTTAATGATTTCGAGGTTCGGTCATTAATCATGAAAACTCAGTTTTGCGACGTTTCGAGATTTATTCTTCTCATAATCATGCCTACAACATTAAAATATAGTCTTACTACAATTATATTATTTGTAAGTGTGTATAGTTGTGTATAAAGTCATACATTACTATAACTATTTACTTACATGTATGACTTTATACACAACTATACACACTTACAAATAATATATGAGAAAATTTTGTTCCATTAGATGTGTATCTATTCATACCTCTACTAATTTTCATATGAAGCAATTTTGGAAAAACTTTATAACAAAATTTCTGCAAAACACTCAAACTTTTTGCCCTAATGTCTATAACTGGTAAATATAATTATTGGTAAAATAAAATCAAAATAAAAGTAACCATTTAAGTTACTTCTATAAATTATAAAATTAAAATATATATAGGCTACCCAATGAAAACAAAACTTCTGATAGCTTGTTGGCACCTATAAACCAGTGCAAATATGTAGTACATACATACATACTGGTACCAGTACATTACACAAAACACAAACATAGATAAGTAAATAAGAAACAAATTATTGAAACCATAACCAACCATACAGACATGAAAGGAAGTCTCTCTCTCTCTCTCTCCCTCCCTCCTCTCATATCTAAAGTAAATTCAATATATATGACTACTAAACTTCTGACATGTGTGTGTACATATAAAACATAAAAATTCGTTCTTTTAACAAAATTCTTAAACAAACTACCAATAAATTTCACTAAACTGCAATGTCATGTTTTCAGATATCAAATTATAAAATACATTACTAGACTCTTGATTTAAACATAATTTGCGAGTAATTTTTAAACTGATGGTACTGAGTTTACATTTTCTCACTCTGTCTTTTATGTATAATTCAACTGGACTCCATAAAAGATTTCATCACAAACCAAATTATAAACATAAATTATTTTCTACTAAAAATATAACAAACCAAACATAAAGGTGAAATGGCTACCAAATATTAGACCTAAATCTAACCCATGCTAAAAAACTACAAACAATGCGTTTTATATGAAAGGCAAATTTCTATTATTTTTAAGTAATTTCAACTGTTTTAAATACAAATAGTACCATTATCTAAAATGAAGGGCACATCATAAATCATATTGTGAGATTAAGTTGGTGTTTTTGAAACGACTACAAACACAACATCGTAAAAAAATTAGTACCAAAAAGTACTACCTAGAAAAACACATATGACCGAACGTTCTGTAAACAACGCTTTCTGGTAAAACACAAGTATCACACCTCAACTGTCAAATCTATGCCACGCTTCTTCTTCATCTGTCAACAACTACTTATGCACACACAAATTAATTGTACACTGCGCTATATACAATGCGAATAACTAATTTTATAAACGGTATACCTTATAAACAATCCAAAACACAGATTTCACGGCAACATTTCAAATGACATCGTTACGAAAGATAATGTACAGAGGAAACACGGATAGAAAAAGACTAAAAATATTTACTTCAAGGGCACCTCGAGTTCTGACAATACACATGTTGTACATACCCACGAATTCATCTGATCATCGCGTGTTGACAAAACATATAATTCGTTATTGCTTTGGAAACCTCACAACACCTGGAAACAACTAAGCCGTCGTATTAAGTAATGCACGAACCTAGGCTAGGAGACCACTACAATATATACAAAACATGAGGAAAATATGACATTTAAAACGAAATATACGTACACATAAAAATAAATTTTACTTACTGTATTACGCGTAATTAATTCGGCACAAAAATCACAACCACCATATTAAATTAACTCCATAATAAGTCACAAAACAAATAGGGCGTAAAGAACAACACAGCTGATACCGCAACGGTCACAACAATATGGCGTTAGTTGTCATACTGTGTTTGACGTCAGCTGATTTAAAGAGACAACCGACATAACTGATATGGCCTTACTGGACATATATTGCACAAAAACTGAATTATCAATTAATAACAAAATTATTTAATACTTATTATTTTTGGTCAATACACAAAAGTTTCCAACTTTTAGTCTGAAAAACAAACAAATTTATTTAATCAAACAATGTATATACGCCCGCCACATTATTTTATGTCACCTTAAAACAGTTTTGCATCTTCTTTGTTTCATTCAAGGCAATGATTGGATGATCGAAGACAAACAATTTTTTTGTATACTGCTTATCTAATACCCAACTAATACCTAACCTAAAGTAATTTTCGTCTCTTATTTGATGTGTAATCTTAAGATCAGCCTCGCAATGTGATCATGAGATCTGAACGAAACGTACGTGAGGAAAAGTGTCAATATTAGTAGGACAATTTTTATCGTAAAATAATCATTTCGGAGTATTTTAAGCAATTAAATAATAGTTTCTGAGTATTTTAAATAATAGTTTTCGCAGTTTCGTAATAGTAAATAGGCTTACGATGGGATCAATTATCAAATTAACTCGTGGTGTGGTCAACCAAACCACAGTGAAAATAGTTCATAACAATTGTAATATAAAAAGTATCCTTTTGGTATATAACTATCCTTTTACTAGTTGTGAAAATATACTGATAAAGTGTAACTTACAGTGTACAGTTTACAATTACAGGGTAATATCATTTTGCTGAGTGAGCTTGATTAATATAGAAATTTAGTATAATTAGGATAAGATAATAGCCTCATATACTAGCACTGTGTATAGGCATGATGTCAAAATAATTTTGTCCAACAGTATATCTATTTCTGAGTGTAAAGCGTAAAATAAGTAAGCAGTGTTTAATAGCAAAAAAAAGGTGTTCTGCGCACAAACAAGACCATAAAAACAACATGATGTGTGTAAATCAAAACGCACATTTTAAAAATTGAATTCATCACAGATAAATAGGAAGATGTACAACAGAATCTTGAAAAGTGTAGATCTTTTGCTTTAAATTTTATTTTTGTCTTAAAAATTTTTGCATTTTATGAATAAAATAAAATACAGAAAACCCACCACAACAGACATGGTCATACATAACTCATCCAACCACCCAACTCAACACAAACATGTAGCTTTCAACTACATGCTCCATAGGCTCACTTCAGTACCCCAAAACACACATGACTACCAAGAAGAACTCAACACAATCAAATATATAGCAGTCAAAAATGGATACAATCCCGATTTAATAAACAAACTACACAAACGCATCCTAAACACAAAAAGAAAAACACATACAACCAACAGTACACAACCCAGTAAATACATCACACTCACTACAATTCCAACACACACAAAATTAATAACACATTCAGGAAACACAATTATAAAGTAGCATACAGGACTAACAACACCATCAGGAAACACATAAATAACACTAACAAAGACACAGGCACATACAGCAAAACTGGTGTTTACAAATTAAACTGCAGTGATTGTAACCAGTTCTGCATTGGCCAGACGGGAAGATCTTTTTCCTCAAGGTACTCCGAACATTTAAAAGCCCTCACCACAAACTACATACACTCCACATTCGCCACACATTTACAAAATGAAAACCACGGTTACACAAACATAGAACACAACATGGAAATACTACACTACTTACCTAAAAGTAGAAAACTAAACACAGCAGAACAGTATGAAATATACAGACATCACACACTACAACCAAACAACATATTAAATGACCAATTACACTATAGATCACATATACTTTTTGATACACTTGTTCAAACACACACTTTGAATCCCAGCGCCAATTCCCTCCCACCAGCAACCCCCACCACACACACCTACAACCCATAACGGTTACTTTGTACTGACACTCTGTATTTCAAATCCCACTGAGGAAGACGGACACCATGTCGAAACGTTTGGGACATAAAACCAAAAGTAAGTGTTCACTAGTGAAAGTTTGTGTGTGTATATATATAGCAGAAAGTGATTGAAATATATATATATATATATATATATATATATAATATTTAAAAAAGTGAATGAAGAGGATGTATCAACAAGACAATTATAAAATAAAAAGCTATAGGCCTATCTGTGTGTGTGTTTTTTTAAGAATTTGGGTCTGACGTAACACACCCACTGGGTAACCCACATTAGTTACAACAGAGTATATTTTTTTTTACCATTTCGTAGGCCTAGTTTATTGGAAAACACAATACATTGAAAATGTGCAGTCTACTTTAAGGCCTATACATTATGTATTAAGGTAATTTAATGTACAAATTTGGTATATTTAGGTGTTCTTTATATTTTTTGATACTGTATTGGTTTGTATATTATGTAGGATTTACCTTAGACAAAACTATTAAATTTTTTGTTTTGATTGGTACATTTCATTCTCTCAACATATTTCATACTTATAAACGAGATGTGGTGTGGGTGCCAATTTAAAACACACTCAAAAGCAATCAGCAAACATATCAGGTCACCCTATAAGAAATTGCCAATGAGGGATAAATTATGCTTTTGTGGGTTAAGCATTATTATGGTACATTATAGGTAGAAATCGAGACTGGGAACTGGAAGACAACACCATTTATTATAAACTGGAAAACAGTGACGGAACTAAGCTGCACTTATAAAAATATAAGATTGCAAATAACATGAAAATTAACTTAGAAATGATAATAATTTCACCTCCAAGATAATTAAAACTTACAAATTATAAACATTTCTGTATAATCCAAAATGTATGCAAGGCTATAAAATAGACATACAATACCATATAAGCACTTTATTTGATGCAAAGTAGATACAAATTATTTGCTAAACGGCTAAATGTCATGTTCTGGATGAGGCCTTTCAGTGTTTCCACCATTTTCAAGTCCTAAATTACGACTTGTCATGACAGTCTACCTTCCATTCTAAGGGTTTTGTCTAGCAAAATATTCCATGAATGATCTACCATGAATGTACTATGTGTATGTAATCAAAAGTGATTTCAGCATATATGTGATGAAACGTGTTGTGAATTTCGGTCAATAAGTAGACACAATTTTTAAACCATATGTGCCCACTCATTGGTCAACACATGAGTAGATGTTTCTGTTCTTCTACGTAGATGTTATAACTAGGGTTGCCAACCATACTTTATAATAAAGTATCCTACTTTATTTTTGGTGAATATACTTTATACTTTTGCATAAAAATAAAGTATGCGAAAATACTTTATTTTGAGTCTTTACTGTAATGCACGAAACGAAACACTCTCATACGTAATTTCCGAACGATTTATCGATGCCTAAGATAAAACAGAACGGAACACACACAATTAACAATGATTATTTATTATTGAACGAAACGGCAGATGGCAGTCCATATCGGTTTCCTTTGTAGATCATTATTTATACGTTGTTGTAAAAAAGATTAAATATTAAAATGGATGATTTATATTCCGAGTCAATAAGACTTGAAGAAATCCAATGACAAAGAATTTTCAGAAAAAAATACTGCTGAAAAGTGGCAATATATACTTAAGAATGCGTGTGATAACTTACCAAATATAAACAAAATTATTTCTTATCTGCTCTGTTCCCGCAACCTCAGCTTCCACTGAAAGAGTTTTCTCGGTGATCAATGTAAAGTGGCAAGAAGAGAGAAACAGAGCGTCCATAAATTTAATAAAAAATGAGTTATTTATTTATTTAAATCTAGATTTAGATTGTAATACTAGCTATCAAACTCTCAAAGATAACCAAAAATTGTTAGCTTGTGCTAAAAGCACAAAAAAATATGTATTTAAGGCAATAAAAACTTAAATTTAAATAATACTTTTTTTTCTTACAAATACTTTTTTTTCCTCTTCCAACAGACAAGTTACGTTATTTTCCTCAAAAAAAAGGTGGCAACCCTAGTTATAACTGTAACTGTAACCAACATTTTGCCATTTATCTAACTGTAAAGTCTGCAATTATAATTTTTAAAATTGTGTCTAACCATTGACTGTAACTTACAAAACCTTTCATCGTGTATTGATTCATGGCCATTAAATTAAGGATTTAATTTTAACATATATCTAGAGTTCCATTTTAATCCTATGTTGAATTTCCCTCACTCACATGGTCTTCTTCATTTTCATGTATTAACACGGACCTGTACTTGATTAAATATATAAAAGGAATTTAATTTTGTATCAAAGAATCAATCAGAAATGTATTAATATTGCTGATTTTGTGAAAATTATGTAACTTGAAGAAAACAGGCTTGGATTTATTATCAAAGTATTTGTAAATACTAAAATTTCATCACTACATAACAGACGTAAATATCTTAATATAAACACTCCAGTCCTAATGCTCAGTAACTGATTATGTCTGAGATGAAATTTTAAAGAAGATCAATTATGCCTGATACACTAATGTATGATACATTCAATTTACATTTGAATGTGAACATATAGTTATTACTAAAATATTATATATATATATAAACTTTCACTGTGAACGCTTACTTTTTGGTTTTGTTTCCCAAACGTTTCAACGTGGTGTTCGTCTTCTTCAGTGGGATTTGAAATACTGAATGTCTGTACAAAGTAACAGTTATGGGTTGTAGGTGTGTGTGGTGGGGGTTGCTGGTGGGAGGGAATTGGCGCTGGGATTCAAAGTGTGTGTTTGAATCAGTGTATCGAAAAGTATGTGTGATCTATAATGTAATTGTTCATTTAATATGTTGTTTGGTTGTAGTGCGTGATATCTGTATATTTCAAATTGTTCTGCTGTGTTTAGTTTTCTACTTTTAGGTAAGTAGTGTAGTATTTCCATGTTGTGTTCTATGTTTGTGTAACTGTGGTTTTCATTTTGTAAATGTGTGGCGAATTTGGAATGTATGTAGTTTGCCACACATTTACAAAATGAAAACCACAGTTACACAAACATAGAGCACAACATGGAATACTACACTACTTACCTAAAAGTAGAAAACTAAACACAGCAGAACAATTTGAAATATACAGATATCACGCACTACAACCAAACAACATATTAAATGAACAATTACATTATAGATCACACATACTTTTCGATACACTGATTCAAACACACACTTTGAATCCCAGCGCCAATTCCCTCCCACCACACACACCTACAACCCATAACCGTTACTTTGTACAGACATTCAGTATTTCAAATCCCACTGAAGAAGACGAACACCACGTTGAAACGTTTGGGAAACAAAACCAAAAAGTAAGCGTTCACAGTGAAAGTTTATTATATATATATATATATATATATATATATATATATATAAATAGTTCACACAACAAAGATAATACAACAACCAACGGTATATACAAAATTGAATGCCAAGATTGCAATAAATGTTATATAGGACAAACAAAAAAACAGCTGAAAAAACGTTATTTTGAACACCTAAATGCATACAAAAAACCAAATATATATAAATCCAATTTAGCCACACATGCAATAAACACAGGACATGAATTCCCAGACATAACCAATGTAACACTAATAAAACATATACCACACAAAGGCACCATAATGAACATTTGGGAAAATTTACAGATTTACAAACATAAAACACAAAACAAATTAATACCAGAACAAATACAAATCAATACAAAACATGACACAATATTCAAAGCACTCAACATCGAAAATACACAAAATACAAAAACAGATACCACAACCACACACAATAATGCAACTTTAAAGGACTAAAGACCAACAACAACAAACTACCTCAATAACATCCAGAAGCCAACACACAAATACTTCACCAGAAACAAGATGGCGAAGGCTGAAGATGGGAGAACAAGATCTCCCGAAACATGTTCCTAAAGGAAAAAAGTATATCTTGTGGTAAATTTAGTCATAAATATTATAGTAATATATATATATATATATATACATACATATATATATATATATATATTTTTTTTTAAAAAAGTGAATGAAGAGGATGTACCAACAAGATAATTATTACTAAAATGTATAATTTAGACCATTGTGACTGTCTCACATTTGTGTTTGTGTATAAAAATGTATTTACTGTCAAAATCTTTGAATAGCAATTGTTATCTGGCAAGTAACACATCTTTGTAGTAATTGTTCCTTCCATGACGAGAAATACAATTTTCTAATTTACGTTTACTTTGTTTGTTCTACTTTTACACCCACTGTAATAAATATAGCTATTTCTTAGTTAAAGAACATAAATACTAAATGGTCAGCAGCGGTAAGAGGAAGACACTGCTTATCCAAGAATACTGGATTCTGGATAGTTGTAACTGCACAAGTCAGATAAATGATTGAACTGCATCCTTATTCAGATTCCTTCAGAAAAAAAGATAAACAGTTCTATCATTAGGCTTTAAGTTAATGTTCGGCAAAGTTTCACAGGAAAATTTGGATTAACCTAAACAGAGTTTTACAGACATTTTTTTATCACACTTTAGCGGGAAATCAGCTAGCACAAAAGGTATGTACAAACACTGTTACCTATGTAATAAAAATTATAGAGTAAAATTCATAGGAAATTACAAACATATTGTGTTCATAGAAATGTTTTTTGGTTGAAATTGTAAGATGCTGTACAACCAATAGACTGTTAAGTTTATTTAGCCTGATAAATTTTGTAAATAAATTTTTAGGCTACAACACAATAATATGAATATAAATATGCAAAAATAAACAGTAATGTGAAGCGTAAATTATATTTTTAATTTACTGATTCAAAAATATAACAGTGACCTTAACAAACTTTAATTCATCACATATTAATAATTTTTATATTATTATTATTATCTTAAAATATTTATAACTGTGGAGTCATCAGTATGTTTGTTAATTGAACTGAATTATTATAATTAATTCGCCTACAATTGGTCATGTATGCATATTGTTCATTTCTTGAAATCGAAGCATGTTTGTATACAAGACAGAAGATCTCGGTTAGTTACCTGTTGGATTTTTTATGTGTTTGGAAACCACAGACACAAATAATTAAAACTACAAATAATAGAGGTGTGTAGTCTACTTAATAATTTAAAACTACAAATTAATTATTATACCTACATTATAATAACACTGCAGTACCGGTATAATTTTGTAGTGATCATTTATTGTGTATAGTATGATCTCCTGTTGACCATAGTATCATGTATACATGGGCATTACTCAAGGCCATTGTGTTTTAAAATTTTTGTATGTTTTTGTTTTAGGAAATAAATAAGTTTGATTTCCTTTTTTAAATAAATTTCCTTCAAACAACGCGAAGTTAACCATATTCTTTTAAATATGATATAATGTATTAAGTTTAGGTTTTTATTCAGTGGATCTTATAAAATTGTTGAAAATATGTGTATTTATTTACCGTATAGAATATCAGATAAATTATTTCCAGATTTTATTATTGCATACTAATTCTTAAAAATTCTGTAGTATCAACTCTTACAACTACTTTTATTTCTTGTTATAAGCCACATTCCAGTGGGAAGATGCACTGAACTTGAATTCACTGCTTACGGAAGAAGAGGTGATGTTACGGGATTCTTTCCGTCCATACTGCCAGGAGAAATTAATGCCAAGAATTATTCATGCCAACCGACATGAAGGTACTACATTTTATTGTTTAAATAGATTATTTGTGACTTCGTCTGTGTGTGTGTTTACTCGGTGACTAAAGGCCATCCCAGGTATAATTTTCAGTATTGTCTCGTATGGGTGCTGTCACATTCTCTCTCACACGTGTTTCCCCTGTACTACTCTCTCCTTTTCTGTTTTGTAACGTTGTTTTTCACACTAAATGTGAAGTACAGATTTTAAGGAGTTTAAAATTGTATTTATGTTCATGTTACGCTGCACATTTCTGTATAAATTATATGTCTGTAACACACTTATCTTCTTCACAAAAAATATTTTATAAACTTTTGATCACTTGTACTAGTCAGATCAGCAGTCCAATCAACCAGTGATTGCTGCCCTAATGTAAGATGTATGGAGTTAATTTTTACCACGTTTTATTTAGAATAAACTTCCTTTGTTATGAACATATTTTAATATCCAATGGACTTTTTTCCGTTTATAATAAAAAAGTATGTTGTAACGGTACAGGCCTTACAGGGCTTTGTAAGTTAAATCCTTTCGATTTTGTTTGCAATCAAGTATGTGTGGTGAATTGACTTTAGCGTCAGGACTGTCATGGGGTGATACAGGAATGTGAAATTGTTAACGAGGGTGCGTATGCGCCTTCACACACGCACTCAGGCGGTTAACATTCTCACGCTAACGGCACGAACAGGTACATACTTTTGCGCTGTGTGCGCACAAAACACTGTCTGTTGCATCCCAGCTTGTGAACCGCGCGGTTCTCCGTAAAAGGCTCACGGGCCTAAACTTATTAAAACTTCCAAAAGATGGACTAGAGAGTGATACAAATAAAGGTAGAAGTAGTGCTAATTCAATGAAGTAATAATTTTAAAACGCAGATTTTTTTTGGACAGAACACAGTGAAAGTTTAAAGTGAGAACGTGACTAAATTTTAATTAAGAAAAGTTTTTGGACAAAACAGTGAACCATCAAAACAACAGAACCACAACATTTGGCGTCTGGATCCACATTAAGGAAGTAGCCACACGTAAATCCATTTTAATTGATTATAAAAATGTTCTAATTAAATGAGCTCAATAACATAAACAGGGTGTAACGGAATGAGTGTGTGTGTGAGCAAAAGCTGGGTTGTCTTTAATTAATTTGGTAACAATATAATTTTTGGAATATAATTTAGATATAAGGAGTAAAATATGCTAAATTTTGTTGTTGATTAAACGGGGCTTCACCTCAATGTTGAATATAGTTAATTTAAATGTTGGAGAATAGAATGAGAAGTCATTATTGTAGTTGATTCAAAAGAAAAGGGAGAATAATGAAAAAGAAATAAATTTAGTGAGTTAGATAACTATATAATGTGTGTAGTCATTGAGTTAAATAACCTAAATCACGCTTGTATTCACAGTTCATGTGCAGAATCCTGGCGTGCAAGGTAAGTTTATTGTGTGGCATTAATCCTTATTATTAATTAAAATGGTAAAGAAATTATAACACAACAATGTTTATACACATTTCATAACGAATATTAAACAGACAACTGTAACATACAAATTGTGTGAGACATTTGTACTCATGAATAAAGTTAAAAGGGACAAAAGTTCTGTTGAAGACAAGCACACACATTTTTAGAAAGTTAAACATACTGTTGTCTAGTTACACACCAAACTAATGAGGCTCCCAGGGAAGAAACCATTGACCCGTACCACCAGTAAAGTGTTAATAACTGTTGGTCTTGGATGTTGTTTTTCCCATTCTGTTCCATCGATTAAGCTTAGCAGCGGTCCGTTTTTACATTTATATGTTTGCTTCATGTTAATTTATTAAGAGCCTGAATTTTTGTGTCATATTTCTACAGTGAAGTGTAATAAGTATACACTTATTATAAGTATAATGGGTTAATTAGTTTATACGTTGCTTAGTTATAATCTCAGCAACATCCTATCACCACCAGGGATACAGAAATTCTCAGGAGTGAAGCCTCTGGACTCCACTGACAGTGAATAATGTAAGTTGAAATACAAAAACTTTCTTTTGTGTGTTGTATTGAGGCCTATATGGCCATTGTTTAGAACATAAGATCTTATTGTATATCGTACATACAGTACAGCATCGATTATCCGAACCTCTTGGGACGAGGGCCCGTTCGGATAATTGATATTTTGGATAATAGATTATAAATTGAAAACATTATTTCTCTTTACAAAAACAAAGATTTTTAATACAAAATCATTTCTAACATACTGTTATATAATTACAGCAACCTGTATAATGTCTGTAATGTATTACTAAGGCTAAAAATGATTGAATTAAAACTGAATGTAATTAATGAAAGCCAAAAGTTAATTTGAACAAAATTAAAGTTTAATGACAAACACTGTACTATAAAATTAATTAAAAATTAAAAAACAAAAACAAAACATACAGTAGAATTGTTCTGTCACTGTCTGCTTCAAACCGATACCCTGTTTTCTCGTTGCTGAAGACTGAAGTCATTTAAGATTCATAAACTGAATACAGTCTATCATGTCTTCTGTTCCGGCCCCCTTTAGAACAGTCTCGAGTGTGTCAAAAGCTTTTGCTGCTGTCACTGGTGGTTTTGTATTAATAGCATTCTCGCTGTCTTCATCTGAATCTGTTTCATTTTCAGGTACGTTCATTTAATGAGTTAACTATCTCCTCATCGGTTAATAACTGAAAACCGGGATCGGCTTCATCCACCTTTAGCCAATCATTAAATCTTATTTGTTACGGTTTTTAAACTGAGGAATATTCAGTATCAGATTTATGTTCCTCATTTAACGTTTGATTTAGAAGTTTTCCCCAAGCTCGTTTTAGAGTTTCAGTTTTTACTCTATCCCTGGCATCTGCAATCATGCACACACTTTCATTTAAGTTAAATTCTTTTATTAACTGTTTGGATCCTTCTTCATTTTCACTATGTACTAATAGATACCAGAGAAAAGACTTCCGTTGACACAGTTTGTTTATCAATTGTAAATGTGTTTATCAAATTTTGTTGATGTAAGTGTGTTTATCGATTGTAATGCTGTATAACTACAGCGTTTATTTATTACTGTTTACAGTACTGTAATAATTTAATAATTCATAGTATACATTTTTTTATATTCAATAAATATCCAGTATGCTTACATGTGCCCAATACATTATGGATGTTCGGTTAATGGATATTCAGATAATCGATGCTCTACTGTATTGCATTTTATAATTTTGCAAGTTTTCATTAGGTAGTAATTTAATGAGAATTATTTTTATTTTTATTTAATTTAGCATCTATATAATTTTGCTACTTGATATAATTTACAAATTGTTATGTTCATGCTCTTATATTAGAAGTCATTGTCATGTTTTGTAATTGTAAAGCATTTTGTATTAACTCCTAGTCCCTGCCACAATTTGTCTCATTGGTTCCTGCACTCTATATTCAAATTTTCTGTTACCACTTTAATAACTGGTTCTCTGATTAGATGTCATTCCCACTGTCACTTCTAATATTAGGGCGTTTTAATATTTATTAGCTTTTCTTGAGAAACAATTCTCTTTTGATACAAAGGTTTTATAAAATATATAAAAACACTTGGTAAATTTCACAAATTTTTTAATTAACTCTGACAGCTGTTTCGACTAACTTAAGCCATTGTCAAAGAGCGAGTGAATGAAATTACTGAACACAGGACGTTAGTGGAGTGTAGGTGGTGGACATCTGTGTTGTGATGGCGACGGTGGGGAGAGTGTGTGCATGAGACAAGGGAAGGTCAGGTGTCTTTAAAAACTAAATACAATCATGAATACAAATTATAAAATTAACTAAACTAAATATAAACTTTTGAGTTCACTTCTTTGTGAGTCAATAGAAACTAAGTTTGAAGTATTGTTCTTATTGAAATCCAGCGTTCCTAATATAAAAATGTTGACAAAAGTACCCAAGTGTTTGTCCATTGTCCTGGGCAAAACTCTCATTTCCTTTTGTATAAATTACCATAATGAATTGTACTTTGTTCACTCACTACCCTGTCACTAATTGTAAGTATAGCAGTGTTTTCATACTGCCACTGGCTGTAACAAAAACACAAGGTTACATGATTATCCACAGCAACTACTTGTATAATGACAAGGCTTTCACATGGGATACAGCTATTCCTTTTACCAAAAACACTAACATAAGTTTCACAATTCACTGGTGTGGTGGAACATACTTTTAAATAAGTTCTTGGATTTCATTGTCCATGACGTGTCCGTTACTTAACTAAATATAATTAATTCACTACCGACTCGGAACACAGTTTTTTATGAGTAAAAACAAAATTAAATACGTTTTTACTCATAAAAAACTTTGTGTTCCGAGTCGGTAATGAATTAATTATATTTTTTTAAATACGGCTAATTGCAAAGAAAAAAATGAATAACACAAATTTTTACAGTTGTCAAACATTTCTCTTTTATTATTAAAACCATCTTTTTGTAGTAGGCCTATGTATAAATCTGCTGTAACAAATTATTAATTAATTTGTGCCATAAAAATTGTTGTTTACTTAGTAGTACAGTATTATGTGTATTGTTATGACGGTCTACTTGATCGTCGTAGGTACAGTGGAAAACAAAATAAGTACATGACACCAATTAAGTCTCTAATCACCAGCTTTAATTTTTACAGTTAAACAGTTTGTAATTAACAACACAGTCTACTACAACAAATCAAATAAAAATTGTTCACATGCAATAAAATGTCACTAATATTAAACACAATTGTATTACAATTATACCGCCCGATTATAAAACACAACACTTTACTAATAACCACTTGAACGTACACAGTAATATCGCCCGAGAATAACTCTCGAACCACAATGTAAATATATTGCCACTATACTGAATTGAACGTCGTTGAGTACTGGTATTTATAGCCACCGAAAATCTAGACGATTCCACATACTACATATTACCTTTAAACTACGATGTAATTGCTTGCGGCCATGTGAATTCTTGGACCGTCTAACAAATGCATCTACAAGCATGTACACCACACGCTTACATTCTGGATCTCTCTGGAACGTTTGATAAACATATAGATTGTTCTGTGATGTTGTAACACTGCCCCCTCCTTAAGCCTGTTCATCCCAAACTGGCAAACCGTCTCTGAAGTAATACTTGACCAGGCGATCTAGGTGGATGTCCTTGCGAAAGATAATTCTCTAGTTCTTCGAATTCAGTCTCGTGTGATCCGAACATCACGTTCCCAGGAATGTGAGTCTTCCTCTCAACCACTAGTTTTGCTGGAATCACTCCCGTTGCGTCATGTACTGATGACCTAAACACCACTGGCTGATCCAAGTTTGTTTGGTTCTCGTCAATAACCTCTTGCGTAACCTCATCTTCAGCCACTTTGCCATCGGGCAATTCTATCAGCTCAGGAACAAGCAAGAGTTTTGCCTCGACACCCATAGTTGGCTTTCCAATCACTTCTTTTGTTGTTACACTTATTTGAATTTCCTCTGCTAGTTCTTCCTCCATTTCTGCTTGCAATAGGGAGGGTTCCTCATGACCAGACCTGATGACTTTTTCTTCGACTAATGCCACTCGCTTAATCGAATGGCTGGTAGACCCTGTCATTTTAGCCATGCAAAGCTTTATCTTTATCTTTATCTGTAAAGAGTTATCTTGGCCAACCTTCAGGACATTCTCTCTTAAGTCCACAACGAATCCGTAGGCATTCATAATGGCCGTGGCAAGAATCACTTCATCGACAATGTCTGCAACGAGCATTTGGTGGCTAAACTCGAGAAGACCCAGGCGTACACGTACATCTACCTTTCCTAGCACCTTGACGGGGCTTCCAGTCACAGTCTGTATTGTACAAGAGCTAATTAGAGGCTGGCGGTTACTGACTAAGTCAGGGCGCACAATGGACACTGTTGCGCCCGTGTCAACTGTAAATGATGTTGGTTTACCTTCTGCAAATCCATTAACAATCATGTTTCCACTGGTCTTACGTAGCGTGGAAACTGTGTGCGGTTCTGGGGCTTTACTTCTCCAATTGGTGGGATCACTCTCTTGAATTGTTTGTCTGACATTGTTTTTCTGCACCCATCGTAACGGCAGTGTGATACAGGGATCTTCTGGCTGCAACATGATGGCACAAACCCATTAATGTAGCGGGACGCTGACTTGGCAGCTTCAAACTCTAGGGCGTGAACAAGAGCTTCTGAGCTATTTCGGTGTCTTGCCATTCGTAACACTTGCTGAAGTTCACAATCTCTGATGCCATCAATAAATGTCTGCACCGCAAACCTTATTCGGAAGTTTTCTGGTGCTTCAGGATAGGCCAATATAATTAATCTGTCGATACTTGGTTCAAACTCTTGAAGACTCTCCCCGGAATGCTGTCGTCTTGTTCTCAACTGAGCGTAGTACACCTCTCACAAATGTTTATCACCATACCGTAATTCTAGAGCTTTTATCAACTCGCCATAGATGTTCTGGCTGTCAGATGGCACTTTCTGTAGTAATTTTGCCACAGATCCTTTTAATGAGAGAACGAGTGAAACTGCCTTGTCTTTCTCCGTCCAATTATTTGCGCATGCAGCAGCTTCGAATTGGCATAAATACATCGCCCAATGTGTGCTTCCATCAAAGGTTGGGGCCTTGACATGAACTGTCCCAACCACAGGCGAGGTGACCTTCTCTATTGACTTATTTTCTGTGCCTTTCTCTGTCTTTATCATTGGTACAGTCTGTTCACAAAGTTGTTTTGGTTGTAACTTCAGGCACTGCTCGACTTCATTTTTAATCTGCTCTTTTATATTTGTAATCGAGTCTTCTATTTTTGTTGACATAGCTTTTTCCACACTCAAGATAGATTTTTCTACTTCAGCTATTTTTTTTGACATGGATTCTTCTACGTCAGATATTCTGGTAATTTGATTGTTAAGTTCACTTCGTAATTCACATACGTCACCATGTAGGAGACCCAATTCTGCTGTAGTATGTTCTTGCATCTGCTTTTGCTCTTGAATTTATGCGGTGATGTCACCTGCTTCACGTTTACGTTCCTCTGCCTCCTGCTTACGTTCTTCTTTTTGTCTTTCTTGTGTTTCTAGCAGTAGTGCTTTCTGATGTTCCTCAGCATCATCTCTTTCCTGCCTGCGTTTTTCATCCTGTCGTTTTCTGCTTCTTCCTGTGTCTGCCATAGCAGTGTTTGTAAAGCTTCTATCATCTGACTGGCATCCATGTTTACCGATTAATTACGAATTACACTCGTCTTGTACAAAGTGTCCACTATTAACCATTCTATCCCACTTCTGACACCACTGTTATGACTGTCTACTTGATCGTCGTAGGTACAGTGGAAAACAAAGTACGTACAAGACACCAATTAAGTCACTATCACCAGCTTCAATTTTGACAGTTAAACAGTTCGTAATTAACAACACAGTCTACTACAACAAATCAAATAAAAATTGTTCACACGCAATAAAATGTCACTAATATTAAACACAATTATTGTATTACAAGTATACCGCCCGATTATAAAACACAACACTTTACTAATAACCACTTGAACATACACAGTAATATCGCCCGAGAATAACTCTCGAACCGCAATGTAAATATATCGCCACTATACTGAATTGAACGTCGTTGAGTACTGGTATTTATAGCCACCGAAAATCTAGACGATTCCACATACTACGTATTACCTTTAAACTACTACATAATTGCTTGCGGCCGTGACACAGTGAGAGCGGCCGCTTGAATTCTCACACCGTCTAGCAAATGCGTCTACAAGCACGTACGCCACACGCTAACATTCTGGATCTCTCTGGAACGTTCGATAAACACGTCGATTGTTCTGTGATGTCGTAACACTATGTTGCGATAGTATGTATACCAATAAATCTGGGATGGCCTAAGGACACTGTAACGGTACAGAATTGTGAGCTACCCCAGTTTAATTTTATATTGCATCAATTCAATCACTTTTCAAATTGCCAGACTTTCACCTGTGAGGAGCCCCAGTAACCAGCAATGCACATTGTTAGCCTAAACAATTGCCAGATGTATTGCGTAACCGCCCCAGCAGCAGGCTTTTTGTGAATCTCAGTCTGCAGTTTGCCATCAGAGAGTGAACAGTAGTAAGCAGCATCAGACAGTAAAAAGTTTGTGATTTAAAACTAAACGGTGGCCTCGGGTGCAATATAGGCCGTAAAATTAATTCGACCTATATTTTAAAGTATAATAAATATTAAAAGTGCATAAACAATAACGCGCGGCCAGCCCACGACAACATCTAAGTGCAAAAGTTATGTCGGCCGACTTGATCATCTTTTAGAACATGAGATGTTAATCAGTAAATCAGTAAGAACCATGAAATAAAAACCGTAAAATCAGTACCAACAGTGGCGGGAGTGCGAGAGAACTCAGAAATCAGTCAGCTAGTGAACTTGTGTCACGGTTATTACACGTGAACAATACGGTTGTGCATTGGAGTGAAACTATTATCAGGATGAGTACAACCTTTTAAAGTTCAGTTACTTGTAACGGGACATTTTGGCCTACTTGGGGTAATAAAGAAATTTGTATTTTTTAATAAAAGCAAATAACATTTTTTATGATAATTGGGACAAAACGTGAACAGAAAGGTAAAATTCATTGGTAGTGAAAGTGGCAGCAGTGATTGAAAATATTGTTCGAGAATTTATCTAACGCAGAAAACAACCAGCAGAATTGCGTCAAGGTCAGACAATGACCTACAAAACTGTAAACAAATTATGTAACTGAGCATCGGACGATCTTACGTCAGAGACGATCCCCGCTGTGGAATTCGGTTATGAAACAAAAACAGTATGCTGGCGTAAGGATACAAACTTAAGAACAATAAGAATTGGTCATATAACCACGGCGACAACACAAAGTAGTGCCGTTTGTTTTGTCCCAGTATAAAATTACTCAGTGAGCCGGCCGGTCACATATAAAGTTCCGGAACGTAAATCGCGGGCGCCCGCACCTAAAATGTGAATACCGCAAAACAACACAATGTGAATAACAGTTTTTAAAGTTTACGTTAAATTGAAATTACACCTAAATAACGTAAAATTAACAGTTTTCGGAAATTAACAGTTAAAATAAAGAATGTGCGCATCTAGAGCCAAGTGACGTCTTCTGGACTAAAAATATAACAGCTAAGTAATCTACAAGAATATACATAAAAACAAAGCTTTCAATTTTTTGGCTAAAATCTTCAAAAGTTTAAAATCTTCAAAAGTTTAAAATATTCAAAAGTTTAATATTTTCATACTTAATAGAGCTCTTAAAATCTGGGGGTAGATATGTGGATGTGTGTGTGTGTGTGTGTGTGTGTGTGTGTGTGTGTGTGTGTGTGTGTGTGTGTGTGTGTGTGTGTGTGTGTGTGTGTGTGTGTGTGTGTGTGTGTGTGTGTGTGTGTGTGTGTGTGAGAAAGCGCTGGTTTCCGTTATGTTGTAGTTGTAGCGAATTATTTTGTATTTATAGTATATCTTAATTTGAAAACTACTTAAACAATTGATCATTTTATGAATACTTATTTTGAATATTACGGAAGTTAAAATGTATGAGGGAGAAAGGAAATCTTGTATTTTGACTTAAAGAAAATTTATAATTTAATGGTGTTTTTCTTTTTTAGAATCTAATAAAACAATATTGATTTGAATACTTAAATGTGAATTAGTAGTTATTTCAAACAACCATATTGTTTTCAACACGTCTAATTAGAGATCCTGGACATGGTGAGTATAAAGTTTGAGTTGGTACTAGACAACATGGCGGCTGCATCAGCCGAAAGTGTAGTTGTAAACAAAGTGTATTATTAAATTAATTAAAAGGTAAATTATAAGTTAACAATGGCGCCTGACCAGCTGGACCGTTTGCATAAATTTAATTATGCAAATGTGGACCTGTTGCAGGAATGATATGGTTGTCTGAGGTAAAAAATAAATTTTTTTTGCATACGTAAAAAAGACGTAGATATGGGTTTTTTTTGATAAAGGTAAAATATTGATGTTGATGTTTTGTAGCGGATAAGATGGCTGTATTTAATTAAAATAAAAAGGATATTATATAAATAATTTTTGAAATGAATGAAGTATAAATAAGGTACATAGGAGGTTATGAGAAGTAACGTAAAGCGTGATGTAAGTAGAATACATTGTTATGTGCAAAGTAGATGTTATATATGTTAGTATTTTGATTTAAAAATAATAATTTTACCATTACAAAATGGAGAATCAAGAATTAAATTTAGAAAGCACTCTTACAGAGTCAATGTTAACTGACAATGTATCGGCACAATCTACTCCAGTGACAACACGAGTTAAAGAATTGTCAATGGAAGATATGTTTAATTTCATGAAAACAATATCTGATAACTTGAGTAGTTTTAACGTGAAATTTGACGTTCAGAACAGCAAATTCAATGAACAAAAGAATAGTATTGACAGTAAATTAGATGGACAAAATATAAAGTTTGATGAGTTGAAAACCCATATGAATAAAATTAATGAGCATTTAAACCAAACTAATGACATAATAAAAGATAACTTTAACAGATTAGAACAGAGTGTTGAGAAGTTAGGTGACAATTATAAGTATGACAAATATTAATAATGACGAAATAGTGGAAGAGGTAGTGTTAAATAGTGAAGATAATGATGTTAATTACGATTCTGAGAGTATAGTGGGGGTAAAGAATAAGGGAGAAACATATAATGATGTAAGTAGGAATGATAATTATGACTATGTAAGTGAAAATATGATGTTAAAAAATAATGGGATAAATATTGATAGTATTGATGAAGTTGTTGAATGTAATAATGGAATGTTAGTGTGTGTTAATGGATTAAAGAGAGTGGGTGAAGAGAGTTAAGTTGTGGGTATGAAGCAGAGGGTAAATTTTCCCCATATTTATGGTGAACCAAGGTGTTCACAAATGTTGTTGTTGAAGGGTAAGAGTCCCTTGTTAATGAAAGATTTAAGTTGTCTCCCCTTTTTGTGTGATTTAGTGCCCTCTGTGTGGAGTGAGAGAGAAAATGTGATATGGTGGTATGATGAGAGCGATTTAGATAAGGAGTTGTGTATTGAGAGAGAGATAGAATTATATAAGTTAAAGAGAAATTATAATGAGTTGAGAGAAAGATTAGAAGGGGTGAAGATAAACCATATAAAATACTTACCTGTTGAAAAAGAGATAGAGAATTATTTTGATAATATCTTTATAAACAATAAACACTTACCTGATGTAATAGTAGAGGAATATAAAAATGATAAAATAGCTTACCTGACGTTGACCAATAATACTGATGGAGACTGGACAATAATAACTTATGTTGATAAGATTGATGAAATATTAATAGGGAATAACCCTATAAATTATAACGGCATAATGAATGAAATAAAGTTAATGGATTATTATAATAATAATAATAATAATACCAAATTGTGTGTGGATAACAATGATGTATGTTATAAATATATTAGATATGTATATGATGATGGAGGGTGAATTAAAAAATCAGTGCATGGACATTGTTTAATATTGTAATTTATGGTAATGACCTGGCAGACTTGGACAATGAAGTGTGAAAAAATGGATCAGTTAATGACAAAAGTTTGTAAATATATTTGTCGTGAATTCAATTGTGTGTATTGTAAAATGTTAGGTAAACAATGTGTATATGTAGTAGAAAATGTTGTGATAATAATAATAATATTATTAATATTTTGCAGTCTAAATAAATAATAAAAATAATTATGAAGACAGTAATTAATGAATTGTAATTGTTTTGATAATAATTGAAATATGTTGTGTTTTTAATAATTCATTGAAGTAAATAATTTGAGATGTTTAAATATTGTGATTGAATGTTATATGTTTGAATTTTTATAATGAATTTAAATTATTTGATGAGATTTCAATTTAATAACAATTAATGAATAAATAAATGTTAAATGTTTTAGTTTGTGGAATAACATAATGGTTAAAAAATATATAGATTAATAATAAATTTGAAAACTTTGAGGAATCTAATTGCAGCAAAGGATAAATAATGAAATGATGATATATAAAAGAGTTAATGAAAATTACAAGTTATAATGTTTATAAGTTTCTGTATAAACTATTTAAAAGAGAATTGTTTGTTTAATGTATGCCAATGATCAAGGTAAATGTGTTATGTTATGTTATGATACAAGATGTGTGGGGAATTTTGGGGGGTAGAGTGGTGTCTATAGATGTGATGTAACAAGGGAATGTAGAGACAGCAATTGTAGATATGGTTTAGTTTAGCTATTAAGTTGCTGTTGCTGGGGTGGCATGTGCCCCAGTAGATAGCGGAAAGTGTTGGGGGTAACAGAGAGTGTTACCTCCATCGGAGGCCAACATGGCGAAAATGCACAGCACACCCTTTTGTACAATTTTATATTGTAACTTGATAAATTGCCGTGCCGTGCAAATTAATGATGATGAATACATGCCTGAAGGAAGAGATGATTTCCCCGACTTTTCGGGCGATTACTGCCTTACCAGCACTAATCGTGGATTTGGCTAGCGGTCAGCTATGGCCATAATCAAGTCCCTTGACCATAGCTGGCTTGAAATTGGTTTATATTAGAAATTAACAGGGGGTGACACTAGGGGAAATCCAGGAACTATGGAACAGCGGATGCCACTCTCTCCGAGGAGGGACAGCAAAGCCAGGTGGTAGACCCGCATTTGGGGCGTGTAATATGAACGTTTAGATATTATGATATCTAGTTTTATTAAAATGTAACGCTGAAGCAAGGACACGGAGATGTCAGATTCCTCCAAAATTTCAGTCCTTGTGGACGCCACAGTCCAGGGGGGGGTCATAGTGTGTGTGGCAGGGAGGTTACCCAGGGGGGTAACGAATTAGAAATTTGTTGTATTTTAATAATGATGACTCGCTACTAAATAATTTTGTTTTGATTTGCAAAATAGATGCACTAGATACTTCCTATATTGTGTTTATTATGTCTTATTGTGTTAATTGCATGTAGTATGTTAGGAATTAAGGATTATAAAAATATAATAATATTTTATAGAATAAGTTTTCAGTGTGTTTAAAAATTTTAAATAAAAATTAAATTCATTTGTGATAGTTAAAATTTTCAATGGGTTGCAAAAGATAGAAGTTGGGTGATAGTAATTGTTTGAGTAAAACGTTTGAGTCAGTCCAAGTTGAATATATTGGGGTATTAAAGAGAATAAAAATGAAATACAAGTAATAGAGAATTTGAGTATAAATGGAGACACAGTAGAAATGGAGAATATATGTAGAGTTTTGATTGATGAATTGATGTTTATAAATGATGATGTTATTTTGTTGTAGTTGAAGTGGGGTAATATGAGTGAGATTTGGGGATGGTAATTTTGTAAGAGGGGTAGTGTAATGTGGGAGTCCGCAACAAAAGGGTTGGGACGGGAAGGGACCGTTTGGCGCCGGAAAGGGTTACCTCAGGTAGAATCAAGGAACCAGAGTAAGGGAATGAGCTTTTTGGGGGGGAACACTTATCCTAAGTACAAAGGGTTAGAGAGTATTTTTTTTATATATCGAGAGAATGTGGCGAATTGAGTTTAGTAGTAAGTTGGGTTTAGAGAATTGTTTGCTAGATGTTTTGATAGAGATGGGGTGTCATACTAGTTAAAGATTTTGTAAGGGAGCGTTAGAGTAATCAAAGGGGTAAGATTGTGGGTAAATGCCAGGTTGATAAAGTGAATTATAATGAATAACTGAGAATCACCCAAATAAATGAAATGATGTGTAAAACGAAGATTGAAATTGAAAAAAAAAAATATATATATATATATTTCAATCACTTTCTGCTACAGTCCGTTTCTTGATGTATATAATACTATAATACTTATAACTATTTTACCTCAAGATGTATTTTTTCTTTAGGGACATGTTTCGGGAGATCCTGTTCTCCCATCTTCAGCCTTCGCCATCTTGCTTCTGGTGCAGTATTTGTGTGTTGGCTTCTGGATGTTATTATGGTGGTTTACCAGAACAAATACCAGAACAAATACAAATCAATACAAAACATGACACAATATTCAAAGCACTCAACATCGAAAATACACAAAATACAAAAACAGATACCACAATCACACACAATAATGCAACATTGAAGGACCAAAGACCAACAAACCACCATAATAACATCCAGAAGCCAACACACAAATACTGCACCAGAAGCAAGATGGCGAAGGCTGAAGATGGGAGAACAGGATCTCCCGAAACATGTCCCTAAAGGAAAAAATATATCTTGAGGTAAAATAGTTATAAGTATTATAGTAATATATATATATATATATAATAATTTTTTTGAGAAACGAATTAATAAAAGTCAATTGAGATTAAAAGGTAATTTTATGATTTTATATGCAAATTTAATGATGTAAAGTGTTTATTTTAAGATAATAATAACAATGTGAATTATGAATGTACTATGTTTTCTTATGTTATATTGTGTTTGTTAGTATTTAAGAGAATTTTATGAATTTGAAAAAAATTTTTGATGCAAATTGGGGATAAGAGAAATGTGAATATGGTAATGGGAAATGTTTATTTAAATTTTGATGGGAATCAGGGCAATAATTTTGAACTTTGGAATTTTAAAGTTAACAAGAGAAAGTACACAGAATGAGATTATGGAATTTTAAATATGTTAGAAGTAAGTGAAAAACAAAACCAGTGCTTCTTAACGCAAGCCAGCACCGCTAGGGGGAAACAGATCAGTTGGGGATATGGTGTTGTATAAGGCCACTAGTTGATATTTGATTTGTTGTTTCAGTGTTTGGTGATGCTGTGGCGGCGGACCTGAGCTGGCCAGCGCGTCAGAGCAGGGGCGTTAAGTATCTGTCTGACTTTATGGTGTTGGGATCTCGAGAGAGAAGTCCAGTATTGTCGTTCAGGTGCGGTCACAGTCACCGGACCAAGGGTGAGTTAATTATAATTTTTTTTGTAAACCATACAGGGGGTTGTGGCGACATATCTTGGCTGATCCCTTTAGCAAGTATGAATGTGTCAATGAGAGTTTTTATGCTTCGGCATAAAATCTCTCATTGAGGGGGTATTGTAACGGGACATTTTGGCCTACTTGGAGTAATAAAGAAATTTGTATTTTTTAATAAAAGCAAATAACATTTTTTATGATAATTGGGACAAAACGTGAACAGAAAGGTAAAATTCATTGGTAGTGAAAGTGGCAGCAGTGATTGAAAATATTGTTCGAGAATTTATCTAACGCAGAAAACAACCAGCAGAATTGCGTCAAGGTCAGACAATGACCTACAAAACTGTAAACAAATTATGTAACTGAGCATCGGACGATCTTACGTCAGAGACGATCCCCGCTGTGGAATTCGGTTATGAAACAAAAACAGTATGCTGACGTAAGGATACAAACTTAAGAACAATAAGAATTGGTCATATAACCATGGCGACAACACAAAGTAGTGCCGTTTGTTTTGTCCCAGTATAAAATTACTCAGTGAGCCGGCCGGTCACATATAAAGTTCCGGAACGTAAATCGCGGGCGCCCGCACCTAAAATGTGAATACCGCAAAACAACACAATGTGAATAACAGTTTTTAAAGTTGACGTTAAATTGAAATTACACCTAAATAACGTAAAATGAACAGTTTTCGGAAATTAACAGTTAAAATAAAGAATGTGCGCGTCTAGAGCCAAGTGGCGTCTTCTGGACTAAAAATATAACAGCTAAGTAATCTACAAGAATATACATAAAAACAAAGCTTTCAATTTTTTGGCTAAAATCTTCAAAAGTTTAAAATATTCAAAAGTTTAATATTTTCATACTTAATAGAGCTCTTAAAATCTGGGGGTAGATATGTGGGTGTGTGTGTGTGTGTGTGTGTGTGTGTGTGTGTGTGTGTGTGTGTGTGTGTGTGTGTGTGTGAAAGCGCTGGTTTCCGTTATGTTGTAGTTGTAGCGAATTATTTTGTATTTATAGTATATCTTAATTTGAAAACTACTTAAACAATTGATCATTTTATGAATACTTATTTTGAATATTACGGAAGTTAAAATGTATGAGGGAGAAAGGAAATCTTGTATTTTGACTTAAAGAAAATTTATAATTTAATGGTGTTTTTCTTTTTTAGAATCTAATAAAACAATATTGATTTGAATACTTAAATTTGAATTAGTAGTTATTTCAAACAACCATATTGTTTTCAACACGTCTAATTAGAGATCCTGGACATGGTGAGTATAAAGTTTGAGTTGGTACTAGACAACATGGCGGCTGCATCAGCCGAAAGTGTAGTTGTAAACAAAGTGTATTATTAAATTAATTAAAAGGTAAATTATAAGTTAACATACTATATTATAAAATTTACTTTTATAGATACCTTAATAAGGAACAGAGATCTCTAATAGAGGGGAGTTTGTTTAAATATTAACGAAAAGAGAAAGAGTGTGTGTGTGTGTGTGTGTGTGTGTGTGTGTGTGTGTGTGTGTGTGTGTGTGTGTGTGTGTGTGTGTGTGTGTGTGTGTGTGGTTATATACTGGTTCATTTTCAATTCTCTTATATGTACTTAGTAATGTCAATTATCATAGTAGTTTCAACTCAAGTTTAACAAAAACCCTGTCATTTGTAGAAAGTAAAAGAAGTGTGCGATTTTCGATAAATAAAATAAGTATGTATTTTAGACAGTAGAAAATGGGTTGAAGAAATTATTGCACATATCAAATCCAAATAATCCTTTCTGTAGCTGTTTTCGTCTGAACAACTTTGGACCCAAAATTCGAAGGTAAGAGTAAGATTATAGTATTTCAATTAATTAATAGAAGTTACATTGGCTCCCGTAACAGTGACGCGAGTATAGGGTTTATAACCTATATCCGCCAGACCTAACCAAGCTGCAGAACAGGTTATTTGGAAGTGAGGGCGATTATTGTGTAGTTTGCTAAGCATACATTTATAAGTAAACTATTTATAACATATACTCAAAATGGAGAGTAACAGTGATTCAGTCAACAACGTTGACTTGACTAGTACAATTACAGACAATCAAGTAAAAACAATAATAACTGAAACGGTAGTAAACGAGATAAGCTTGACTGAGTCAGTGATATTGAATGATGTTGCGAGTCAATCGATGCCGGTTCAGGCTAAAAAAGATGATAGTTATAAAATGTTTGAAAGACTACAAGCAATGTTAGAGGTAAAGTTTAAAGCCATAAATAATCGTTTTGACATGAATGATACCAAATTTGAACAATACAAAGAACAGAATATGAAATTTGAAAATAGCATAAATGTAAAGCTTGATGAATTAACCAATTCATTGTGTAGTATTGATGTACGACTTAACGAAATATGTAGTGAAATAAAAAGAGAAACAGATGAGTCAAGAGAATGTGTGTGTGTGTGTGGGAGACAGTAATACAAATGAGAATCATAATGATATGTGTAAAAACGTGGTAGTTGAGAATAAGGAGATTAATGTTGAGAGTGATGAGGAAGATTTTGTTGAAGTAGAGTTTAGTAATGAAGTGTTGCTAGCAAATGCCAATGAGGATGAGAGAAAGTGTGAAGACAGTTTAAATGAAGAGAGTGTACAGAGGGTAGAATTTTCCTGTGATGTGGTTGTGGGTGAAGAAAATGCTTCACTAGTATTGTTGGAGGACAAAGGTTCCTCCTTAGTTTTTGTAAAAGACAAAAGGTCTTTAAATTATTTTTGTGTACCTGGTAAAGCCAGATGTTGTAATAATGTTGTGTTACCCTCTGCATGGAATGAGAATGTGAACTGTTGTGAGAAATATTGTAATGAGAGAATTAGAGAGAGAGAAACAGACATATTTAAGTTAAATAGAGATTATGAAGAGTTGAGAGAGAATATGAACATTAAGAAAATTATAGTAAACACTGAGTATATTGTAGTTGATGATGACAAATATTTACCTGTTGGGAGAGTTAATGTACCTGTAGTAGTAGAATATGGTAATAATTATGTAATGGTAATAACAAAAAACACTGACGGAGACTTTATACAAAATACTGATGTCGACTTGATTTATGATAAGATAATTTTGGGGGGTAACCCTATAGATTATTGTTTTGGTACAATGGAAAAAATAAGTTCTTGTGGGTATAAAACTAAAAATAACCATATGTTGTATATCAATAAAATTGAAAATTGTTATGTGGAACCCAGACTAATTTTTGACGATGGAGGCTGAAATTCATAAACGGACAATTTTAAACATGTTAATATATGGTAATGACCTAGCTGATTTTGGACAATGAAGTGTGATATAACTGAAATAAGATTTGTAAATATATTATAGTGAAATTAATTGTGTGTGTACTGTAAAATGTTTCATGTAACCATGTGTGTATTGATTGATTTTAATAATAATAATTAATAGGAGGTATTAATGAATTCCATTCTGAATTATGTTTGTATTATGCTAAACAAAACCATGAGTAACTAAAACCAAGTAGTAAAATGTTATTAAAGTAATTTTGGTAAATTAAAATATATCTGATCTGAATTGGAATAAAAAATTTAAGAGATAAATATGTTAATTAAAAGATTTATAAAAATTTAAAAGTGCAGTACAGCTGTTAGAGGTGAGGTAAGCAGAATGTTTAGACTGAAGGAGTGTTTATAACAGTGTTTATAACACCAGTCTGGCAGACGACTGTTTATGTAAACAGGTGTGTTGTATGTTTTGACTAATGTTTACAGCCAGAGGTGTTGAAGCTGAGTTGACAATAACAAAAATGTTGTAGTCTGCTGAATCATTGCCAGTAGGAAAATCCTATTATGAAATAAAAAGAAATACCATATGTGAAGAAAGGAATGTAAATTTTTTGAATAATGTAGGTAATATTTTATGTCGGATCATTTTGAAAAATGTAATTAATTTTGAAATTGTTAATTAAAACAATATGAATTAAATTTAATGAAAGGTAATTAAATTAATTGAAAAGATGACTTTTAATAATAAAGTTAAATTTATTTTGATCTGAATTTTGATTGTAATGGTAAAATAAATAATTGATAAAAAACATAATGATTAAAATATTCATTTAAATTTGAAAACTGAAGGAAATTTTGTGTGAATGCAATTCTGTATAATTAATGTGTCATTTTGACTGGAACTTATATGTACTCCTGTATTGCATATATCCTATATTGTTTTGTTAATACTATTTTCTAGGGTTAAGAGATATTTTATAATAAAAAATGAGCCAGTGCTTTGTCAATGAACCAGTACGGCTAAGAGGAAACAAATCAGTTGTGGGATATGGAGTGATGGAAGGCCGTTTGTTGATTTTTTAATTGAATGTGCCACAGTCGGCAGACTAGGGGGGTAAGAACCCATGATTTTTGTAGAGTGCTTAGGGGGGTTGCGGCGCCATATCCTCACTGATCCTCTTAGGTTTAGGCAATAAGAGTTTGAACGCTTCTGCCTTCAATCTCTTATTGGGGGGGTATTGTAACGGTACAGAATTGTGAGCTACCCCAGTTTAATTTTATATTGCATCAATTCAATCACTTTTCAAATTGCCAGACTTTCACCTGTGAGGAGCCCCAGTAACCAGCAATGCACATTGTTAGCCTAAACAATTGCCAGACGTATTGCGTAACCGCCCCAGCAGCAGGCTTTTTGTGAATCACAGTCTGCAGTTTGCCATCAGAGAGTGAACAGTAGTAAGCAGCATCAGGCAGTAAAAAGTTTGTGATTTAAAACTAAACGGTGGCCTCGGGTGCAATATAGGCCGTAAAATTAATTCGGCCTATATTTTAAAGTACAGGGTGGCCCGTAAGTCAGTTGGCAAAATTGCACTTTTATTGTAGAGGTGCAGCATGGATACAGATACAAATAACGCATACAGATACTTAATAGCATAGTTCTCATGACCTACAAGAAATGCTCAAAGTGGCCTCCATCCTTTTCTATGCAAATTTGACATCTTCGAAGCACTGAAGCACAAATTATGTCCGAAATATTCAGGGACTGTAGGTGTTCAAATTCAGATTGAATGCGTTCTTTCAATTGTTCCACATCACGAATGTTCACAGAGTACACTGCATTTTTTAGTATACCCCAGACCGAGAAGTCCATCGGGGTAAGATCAGAGAACGTGGAGGCCATTCAACACGACCCCGTCTGCCAATCCATTCATCGAACGTTGCATTCAAAAAGTCTCTCACAATCAGTCCATAGTGAGGGGGTGCCCCATCTTGTTGCCATATTAACTTTTCTCGAATTGGCTGCAGGTGTTCAAAAAGTGGACTGTTTTCTAGTTCCATCAACACTTCGTGAAGAATTTGTAGGTAACTTTCAGAATTCACTGTACCATTAAAAAGTAGGGTCCGATGATCCCACCGGCAAAGATCCCTGCCCAAACAGTAACCCCCGGAGCGTTTAACTCTGTCTCTATCACCACATGTGGATTCGAAGTATCCCAGTAAACACAGTTGTGCCTATTCACTGTACCATTCAGCTTAAAAGTAGCCTCGTCACTCCAAAGAATGGTTTTGTAAAATTGTGGATCGGCTTCTTGTCGTATTGCGTACATTCGCAGAATTCTGTACGCCTATCAGGATCATCTTCATTTAGGCCTTGGAGTAAAGTGGGCTTATATGGTCTCAACTTAAACGTTTTCTGCATCCTTTGCAGGCTTGTTCGAGGTATTCCATACTCATTGGACGCTTTTCGTGTTGATTTCTTTGGTGACTGCACAGAACATTGCGCAACGATATTTAAATTCTCTTCTGTTGTAACTGTTTTTGGCCTACCTGATCGAGGAAGTTCCGCTACCATTCCAGTCTGTTCAAATCTCCTATTCAGTTTACGAATACCTTCTCTAGATGGAGGTGCGATGTTTGGAAAACGTTCCGCAAATAACTCAACAACATCACTGTAATTATGGTCCTGTTTCCACCACATCTGCAGTACAAAAACACGCTGCTCTGTAGATAGTTTTCTATTCATTGTCTCGCAAACAACACGAACAACAATCAACAAACAAGCGCTAACAACAGCATACACATCAACATCAACCTAACCTCAAATCTCAACTGAATTATGGGAACTACTGCTCTAGTCAAGTAAAGTAATTACTATGCTAGTCAATCGAGCGTCTACATACTGCTAGTGCCAACTGATTTATGGGCCACCCGGTATAATAAATATTAAAAGTGCATAAACAATAACGCGCGGCCAGCCCACGACAACATCTAAGTGCAAAAGTTATGTCGGCCGACTTGATCATCTTTTAGAACGTGAGATGTTAATCAGTAAATCAGTAAGAACCATGAAATAAAAACCGTAAAATCAGTACCAACAGTGGCGGGAGTGCGAGAGAACTCAGAAATCGGTCAGCTAGTGAACTTGTGTCACGGTTATTACACGTGAACAATACGGTTGTGCATTGGAGTGAAACTATTATCAGGATGAGTACAACCTTTTAAAGTTCAATTACTATATTATAAAATTTACTTTTATAGATACCTTAATAAGGAACAGAGATCTCTAATAGAGGGGAGTTTGTTTAAATATTAACGAAAATAGAAAGAGTGTGTGTGTGTGTGTGTGTGTGTGTGTGTGTGTGTGGTTATATACTGGTTCATTTTCAATTCTCTTATATGTACTTAGTAATGTCAATTATCATAGTAGTTTCAACTCAGGTTTAACAAAAACCCTGTCATTTGTAGAAAGTAAAAGAAGTGTGCGATTTTCGATAAATAAAATAAGTATGTATTTTAGACAGTAGAAAATGGGTTGACGAAATTATTGCACATATCAAATCCAAATAATCCTTTCTGTAGCTGTTTTCGTCTGAACGACTTTGGACCCAAAATTCGAAGGTAAGAGTAAGATTATAGTATTTCAATTAATTAATAGAAGTTACAACACTTGATATTCCACCATTAAAAATTCAGTCTCAAAATCAAAGTACTGAAAAAGCTGCCTTTTGTGGCAGAAAGGATAATATAAAACTAATGAAAGTGTGCAGACAATATCTGATGGCTGTGCCCTACCGTTATGTACATGACACTTACACAGCCTATGGATATTTTTAAGAAAAAAGTTTGCTATAACTTATCAAGTCAGGCAATAAATTTAGTGAAATTAAATGCATATATTACTTTTATTTTAACTCATGTGTATAAGAAAATAACACATATTTTATTTGTATTAAACGTGTTTGTAATACAGTGGAGTCTAGTCAGTTTGAACATGGTCCATTCAAATTTTTTACAGTTTGAAGAATTAGTTTTCCCCCTTGAATTCCATATTCAAATTAGTGTTAAAATGTTATGGTTAATTTGAACTTTTTACCCATAAATTTGGTTAATTCAAAGTTACAGTATTTCTCGCAACACAATTATTTCATAATTATGTGTTTAATAGCAGGAAAATTGTGTAGGCTATGAAAAATGTAACGACAAAATAATAACTGTTAGCTGTGTGCACAAAAACTCCAGATATAGATAGACCAGTGATTGAAGTGCAGTCCTTTGTGTGCTGCTGTTGTAAGCTGACTCGAATTCTTCAATATCACTACTGTTCCATGTCTTAACCACCATTTTGGTTTAACCCTACATATTGAAAAGTAAGGTCTTAGAATTCTCAGATAAAGTTAAGTTAGTTAATGAACTTAGTTAAAACTTGGTCATTAAAAGTTTGTCTAATTTAAGTTTTTTCAAATTCCCCTACAAGTTGAATTTAAAAGAATTTTTCTGTGTTCTTTTTCTTGACATTTCAAACCCAATTTTTAAAATCATTTCTTCCTGGCTGCTATTACTATCAATATTTTCCCTTGCTTTGTAGCTTATTGTTATGTTTTCTTGCCAACAGAGTAGCGCGCGCACGTGTGTGTGTGTGTGTGTGTACAGTTGACAGTTGTATCCAAGTTTCTCTACTTTGTCTCTGTCTCTCTTTATGGTTGAGAGCAGCTAACATTCACACCTACGTGTAGGTTTTTGATTGTTTGATGTGAGACTGAACGTCGTCTTTAATAACTGAGAATTAAGCTCCAGGCTACTACCTCTTGAGAAGGATAGCCCTACATCAGACTATCTTTTTTGTATTTGTCTAAGATACCCTTATATTTTGTGAGATTTAAATCATGTTATTTCTTCTAAGACTGAAAGAGTGCCGTAAGATTTAATTATTTAAATATAATTAATTCACTACAGACTCGGAACACAGAGTTTTTTATGGGTAAAAACGTAAAACTTGTACGTTTTTACCTATAAAAAACTTTGTGTTCTGAGTCTGTAGTGAATTAGTTATATTTAGTTAAGTAACAGACATGTCATGGACAACGAAATCCAAGCATTTAATTATTTGTTTACCCATGTCAGCATCTGGAATAAACTGGCAGTACTTATCTGTCAATAATCATCAGGTGGCATTTAATTTCATCGAGTTGAAGACCTGCCTGTGTGCATAATATTAATATCTATAACTTTAAATTCACTGATGAAACAGCCCCGTTTCTTCTTTTGTTCTTGCCAGCAGAAATGTATCACCAGCATAGCACAGTTGGCTGTTGCCTTTCTGATACGTTCATTCATAATATGCTCTGAAAAGTAAAGGGAATAGCATGTGGCTGTGCCTGACACAGTAAACCTCAGTCGGTCTAGAAGTAATTATGTTGACATAAGCTATGCTGTAAACATATAGATTTCTTATTAAAAATATAGTTCTGGCACGCCAATTTCTTTTGTAATGTTTCTCATAGCAGGCTCCATCTATAACCATATCAAAAGCTTTGCAGTAGTTGAGGAATCTGAATATAGACGGTGTGTTGAACTCAAAGTAATTGTTTTGTTTAGCCGAACATTTATAAGTGCACACACACACGAAAAACAACAGTGTGTAAAGTTCCTGTCAATTTTTGTAGTAATTACTGTGTGGTAAGTGTATTTCATTTATAAAATATTTTGTTGTGTAGGAAATATATATTGTCTCATAAACATAAACATAAAAAAACATAAGAAAATATTAAAATAATGATACATTATTCTTAATAAAATAACAAAATGTGTATTGTTGTTCTAATTCTTAATTGCTCAGCCTGGAGATGAGGGTAAATGCATCCAAATTAATTATACCTTTAGAATCATTAAAAAAAAGTGTGAAAACAACTATTGATTTTTTTTATTTTCATATTATAATATGAATATAGAATATTCTAATAATATACAATAATACTGGTTTTGTCTATTCTTTCTGAGATTTCCAAATGTCACAGAATGTTTATAATGTAGTGCAATAAGAATAAATTTCTTTTTATCAAGTCTGTTGACACCCTTACATAAACCACATCATTATATACTAACATTTTTATAACATAATAAAAGACTGGAAATGCAACGTGTAGTCCAGTTTGAGTTATTGCATGTCCTTGTACATTAATGAAACAAAAAACCAAAAGTACATTACTCTGTTTATTAATAGATTTGCAACAAACTTAAATTGAACACAACTAAAAGGTCTGACAATAAAGTTTGCAAACTCATGTTGTGGCAGCACTGTGCAGACTTACGTATTGCTATGTTTGTCATGCAATTTACATTGCATGAATAAGAGCACAGAACAAACATTAAATTCTCGCTAAATTTGGCTAAAGTGGTAGTGAAATTATGGACATGTTAAATTAATTTATGAGGATACTGATGCGATGAAAATGTTAGTGTACAAGTGGATAAAATGATGTCTGAGGAAAATAAAATGTTACTGATGACAAGAGGTCACCACTAAGACTATCAGTGAGGAGAACTAATGAAAATATAAAAATTCATCGGATTGTATATAAAACTATATCAGAAATGAAGCAGAAAAACTGAACACTGATAATGAAACAGTTGGAAAATCTTAACACAAGAAAGTTGGGTGTAAACAGCTTGCAGATGAACAAAACCAAATATATGCTGAACCTTTTAGAGAGGCAAAATGACATAGAACTCATTACTTGCAATGACCAGTACAACTCTTGAAGAAAGGAAGAAAGTGCACAGTAAAGGAATGCCAATTTTCCATGCCCAAAACATTTTATTAGTAACTCTGAGAGTCAGAATAAGTTCACTGCGAACAGTGATCCAGGTCTTATGTGCAAGAGTACTGAAAAAGCTATACAAAAAAGTTCAACCTACCCAAATTTTTTGTCAGTAAATCATGGATCTTACATCATAATGCTCACATGGTACTTTCATAAGAGTTTTTAAAGGAAAAACAGTTTTGAAACACCAATTGTATTCAGTATATCTGGACCCTTCTTATTCTTCTTATTCCAATCCTCTTCTACCGCAAGGTGTAGAGGATGAGCAAAGGTCTTGCCACCGTGGTCTCTGCATAGCCAGGGCCTTAGCTTAATTCCACTGCAGTCCCAGCCCCTGCAGAGGACACCTCATATTGTCCTCACAAGTCACTCTTCTCTGGCCGCTGGGGTTTCTCCCAGCAATTCTTGCCTCATACAGTTGTTTTGGAAGTCTATCCCCTTCCATCCTCTGAACGTCTCCAAAGGTCTTGCCACCGTGGTCTCTGCATAGCCAGGGCCTTAGCTTAATTCCACTGCAGTCCCAGCCCCTGCAGAGGACACCTCATATTGTCCTCACAAGTCAATCTTCTCTGGCCGCTGGGGTTTCTCCCAGCAATTCTTGCCTCATACAGTTGTTTTGGAAGTCTATCCCCTTCCATCCTCTGAACGTCTCCAAAAGAGCGCAACTGTGGTTTCTTATTTTGATCTTTCAAAGGTACTGCCTTAAGACTCACTCTTATACTAATGTTTCTGACTCAATCTCTTCTTGTCTTTCCATCAACCTGCCTGAGGTATCTCATCTCATTGGAGAGAGTTTAGATGCTTCTCAGTTAGAGCCCAGGTTTCAGTCCCATAAGTAAGAACTGGCACATATGTGTTTTTGAAAATAGTCATCTTAACTTTCTTCGAAATTTCTGCCTTGCCAATGAACTTGATCCTTAGTGCATGGGAAAGTCTTGAGCCACTGTTTATTCTTGAATTAATTTCAGCATTGATTCTACCATCTGAGCTTATAGAACCTAAATATTTTAACTCTCGGGCTTGTTTTGGTTGCTTCCCTTTGATGGTAATCCGGTGTTGAGCTGGCTCTCTGGCAACAATCATTGTCTCTGTCTTTGCCAAACTTACTTACAGTCCTCTTCTTTCCAGCTCCTCCACCTAAACATCAAGGTTCCTTTGGAGTCGCTCTTCTGTACTGGAGAGTAAGCCTACATCATCTGCAAATGCAACAACCACAGCTCGAATTGGCTGAAGCCTCCAATCCCCAACATGGAATCCTCTAATTCTGGCCTTGCAGACTTTTATTACATCATCTATTAGTATTATGAAAGGTAGTGGACTAAGAACTTCACCTTGGTACCTGGACCCATGTAACTTTTTCTCTTTTCCCAAAGGTAAGAGGACTTTGATAATGGCTTCTGCAAGGGCAATTATTCTGCAAAGGTAAACTAGACATTGGCATTGTTTTGAAGGGGCATGGTGATATTCAGCAATAAGGTTCATAGGTGAGTTTGTGTACTTTAATCCCGTACCTCATAATTGTGTAGAAGTCATATCCAGTGTTCCAAATTCGATTTTTTAATGTATTGTAAAAATATACTGTGTAAAGTTAAATATTATTACTATTAATACAGAAATAAAATGTTCACATTTGTTGATTTTGCTGTTTTTGTTAGTTTTTGACAGAGAAATCATGAAAGAACTTGGCGATCTAGGTGTACTAGGAAGTACAATACAGGGTTACGGCTGTGCTGGTGTATCATCTGTTGCATATGGTCTGCTAGCTCGAGAAGTGGAACGCGTTGACAGCGCTTACCGATCTGCAATGAGTGTTCAGTCTTCCTTAGTCATGTACCCTATATACGCTTATGGTAGCAACGAACAGAAGGATAAATATTTGCCAAAGCTAGGTATGCATCACCTGTATATTTACAAACAAGTATAGATTACAAGCAGATTTTTGTTTTTGTATAGAAGTTTTTTAAATGAACTTTTTATAATAGTAAAAATAACATTTTTATAAAACAAATTATTCTTTCGTGTTTATATAGGATTTTTAGAAATTTGGCACTTTAGTACTTATGTACATTGCTGTTTGTCTGTGAAGGAGAGAGGTATAATAATTTATTAAATATACAATTTGCTAAATTCTGTCCCGGAATCATACGCTGCATGTGCGTGTGTGCGCATGTGTATAGGTGTGTAGATTTATTGATGATGTGTACTGACTAAATTCATCAACTATGTGATTCTTCTTATCCGTGTAACTTAACAAACTGCTTGAGTGTTTGAATTTTGGTTGCTGCACATATCTAAGTACATACAAAAATTCCAGTCGTATATATTGTTGATACAGTAAAACCTCTCTAATTCGGGGCGAAGCCTAGTCCGAATTAGAGAAAAATCCGAATTATAGAATATTTTATAGAAATTCATACTACAGTATAGGTAAAGTGCCGTAAAAATAAATATTAAAACTACGTAAATATTAATGGAAATTTAAATTTATTGTACTTACAAAATGGATAACTAAATTCACATAAACAACAATCTTTCACCATCAATGTTTTCAAGTTAAGTTCGCACGCCAAAAGTTTATAAGTAATGCACACCTGCAATTATTAATGTACGTAAATATTAATGGAAATTTAATTTTATTGTATTTTACAAAACAGAATAATAAATAATTTCACGATACCAACAAAAAAAAACTTCACTGACAGCGTTTTCACTTTAGCACACAAAGAGTAATGTAATATTAATGGCTGGTCCCTGAAGTTGACGGTTTTGATTCTTCCCAAACTGAAGCTACAGGCTTAAAAAAGGTTGAAATTGTAGACTGTTTTGCCCTGTTGTATTGTTTTTACTTCCATGTTCCTTAAGGAAATGGAAGTATGGTGATGGCAAAAAAAATCGTGTTCGAGATTATTGAAGATTCTGATTGTACTACACTCAAAACATGAAAAAAGTCGTTTTTTGAAGTGTGTGTGTGTGTGTGTGTGTGTGTGTGTGTGTGTGTGTGTGTGTGTGTGTGTGTGTGTGTGTGTGTGTGTGTGTGTGTGTGTGTGTGTGTGTGTGTGTGTGTGTGTGTGTGTGTGTGTGTGTGTAGATTTTTTTTCTATGGCAAACGATAACAGCCGCAAATTCAAACTGAATCAAATCATTTTTTGCATACAGCCCTGAATTGTAGAGTACTCACGACCTATTGTTTTTGGTGAAGATCGGTTGAGGGAAAGGGGTAGTTTACCTGCAACGGTTTTTTTTTAATCTAGGGTAATTGTTTTCTATGGCAAACGATAACAGCCGCAAATACAAACAGAATCAACTACTCTTTTGCATACAGCCCTGAATTGTAGAGTTCTCAAGACCTATTGATTTTGGTGAAGATCGGTTAAAGGAAAGGGGTAGTTTACCTGCTACGTTTTATGTTTTAAAAGGGTATTTTTTTTATGGCAAACGATAAAGAGTCGCAAATTCAAACAGAATCAAATACTTTTTTGCATGTAGTCCTGATTTGTAGAGTAATCAAGACCTATTGATTTTGGTGAAGATCGGTTAAGGGGAAGGGATAGTTTACCTGCAACGTTTTTTTTATCGGGGGTAATTTTACTTCCATGTTCCTTAAGGAAATGGAAGTATGGTGATGGCAAAAAAAATCGTGTTCGAGATTATTGCAGATTCTGATTGTACTACACTCAAAACACGAAAAAAAGTCGTTTTTCGAAAAGTGTCTGTGTGTGTGTCTGTGCGTCTGTCTGTGTGTGTGTCTGTAGATTTTTTTTCTATGGCAAACGATAACAGCCGCAAATTCAAACAGAATCAAATAAATTTTGCATACAGCCCTGATTTGTAGAGTACTCGCGACCTATTGTTTTTGGTGAAGATCGGTTGAGGGAAAGGGGTAGTTTACCTGCAACGGTTTTTTTTTATCAAGGGTAATTTTGTTTGTTTGGCAAACGATAACAGCCGCAAATTCAAACAGAATCAAATAATGTTTCGCATACAGCCCTGAATTGTAGAGTTCTCACGATCTGTTGATTTTGGTAAAGATCGGTTAAGGGAAAGGGGTAGTTTACCTGTACCGTTTTATGTTTTAACAAGGGTATTTTCTATGGCAAACGATAACAGCCGCAAATTCAAACAGAATCAAATACGTTTTTGCATACAGCCCTGATTTCTTGAGTACTCGCGACCTATTGTTTTTGGTGAAGATCGGTTAAGGGAAAGGGGTAGTTTACCTGCAACGGTTTTTTATCAAGGGTAATTTTACTTCCATATTCCTTAAGGAATGGAAGTATGGTGATGGCAAAAAAAATCGTGTTCGAGATTATTGCAGATTCTTATTCTACTACACTCAAAACATGAAAAAAAGTCGTTTTCCGAAAAGTGTCTGTGTGTCTGTGTGTCTGTCTGTCTGTCTGTAGATTTTTTTTCTATGGCAAACGATAACTGCCGCAAATTCAAACAGAATCAAATAATTTTTTGCATACAGCCCGGTTTTGCAGAGTTCTCGCGACCTATTGTTTTTGGTGAAGATCGGTTGAGGGAAAGGGGTAGTTTACCTGCAACGGTTTTTTTTTAGCAAGGGTAATTTTGTTTGTTTGGCAAACGATAACAGCCGCAAATTCAAACAGAATCAAATAATGTTTCGCATACAGCCCTGAATTGTAGAGTTCTCAAGACCTATTGTTTTTGGTGAAGATCGGTTGAGGGAAAGGGGTAGTTTACCTGTAACGTTTTATGTTTTAACAAGGGTATTTCCTATGGCAAACGATAACAGCCGCAAATTCAAACAGAATGAAAAGATTATTTGCATACAGCCCTAAATTGTAGAGTTCTCAATACCTCTTGTTTTTGGTGAAGATCGGTTAAGGGAAAGGGGTAGTTTACCTACAACGTTTTTTTAACAAGGGTATTTTCTATGGCAAACGATAACAGCCGCAAATTCAAACAGAATCAAATAATTTTCTGCATACAGCCCTGATTTGTAGAGTACTCAAGACCTATTGTTTTTGGTGAAGATCGGTTGAGGGGAAGGGGTAGTTTACCAGCAACGTTTTTTATCATGCGTATTTTCTATGGCAAACGACAACTGCCGCAAATTCAAACAGAATCAAATAATTTTTTGCATACAGCCCTGGTTTGTAGAGTACTCGCGACCTATTGTTTTTGGTGAAGATCGGTTGAGGGGAAGGGGTAGTTTACCTGCTACGGTTTTTTTTATCAAGGGAAATTTTTTTTTTTTGGCAAACAATAGCCGCAAATTCAAACAGAATCAAATAATGTTTCGCATACAGCCCTGAATTGTAGATTTCTCAAGACCTATTGTTTTTGGTGAAGATCGGTTGAGGGAAAGGGGTAGTTTACCTGCAACGTTTTTTTAACAAGGGTATTTTCTATGGCAAACGATAACAGCCGCAAATTCAAACAGAATCAAATAATGTTTTGCATACAGTCCTGATTTGTAGAGTACTCAAGACCTATTGTTTTTGGTGAAGATCGGTTAAGGGGAAGGGGTAGTTTACCTGCAACGTTTTTTTATCAAGCGTATTTTCTATGGCAAACGATAACAGCCGCAAATTCAAACAGAATCAAATAATTTTTTGCATACGTCCCTGAATTGTAGAGGTCTCAATGACTTTCGATTTTGGTGAAGATCGGTTAAGGGGAAGGGGTAGTTTACCTGCAACCTTATACGTTTTAACAAGAGTAAAGTACTTGAAAATTTATTTAAACTTGTTGAAACAATGGTAATTGTTAAAAATAAAATAATTTTTGTTGCCAGGCAATAAAATTATAATTTTTTCATTTTAATGTAATATAATATTTTTCATTTAATACAGCAATAAAAAGAGCAGGTAAGACACAGCCTGGCTGTTTGGCTGAAAATGATTTTAAATATAAATCTTAGAATATGGAAGTCATGTATGGTTCTCCATACCGATATTTACTTCCATATTCCTTAAGGAATGAGAAGTATGGTGATGGCAAAAAAAATCGTGTTCGAGATTATTGCAGATTCTGATTCTACTACACTCAAAAACATGAAAAAAAAGTCGTTTTCCGAAAAGTGTCTGTGTGTCTGTCTGTCTGTGTGTCTCTGTGTCTGTAGATTTTTTTTCTATGGCAAACGATAACTGCCGCAAATTCAAACAGAATCAAATAATTTTTTGCATACAGCCCGGTTTTGCAGAGTTCTCGCGACCTATTGTTTTTGGTGAAGATCGGTTGAGGGAAAGGGGTAGTTTACCTGCAACGGTTTTTTTTTTAGCAAGAGAAATTTTGTTTGTTTGGCAAACGATAACAGCCGCAAATTCAAACAGAATCAAATAATGTTTCGCATACAGCCCTGAATTGTAGAGTTCTCAAGACCTATTGTTTTTGGTGAAGATCGGTTAAGGGAAAGGGGTAGTTTACCTGTAACGTTTTATGTTTTAACAAGGGTATTTCCTATGGCAAACGATAACAGCCGCAAATTCAAACAGAATGAAAAGATTATTTGCATACAGCCCTAAATTGTAGAGTTCTCAATACCTTTTGTTTTTGGTGAAGATCGGTTAAGGGAAAGGGGTAGTTTACCTACAACGTTTTTTTAACAAGGGTATTTTCTATGACAAACGATAACAGCCGCAAATTCAAACAGAATCAAATAATTTTCTGCATACAGCCATGATTTGTAGAGTACTCAAGACCTATTGTTTTTGGTGAAGATCGGTTGAGGGGAAGGGGTAGTTTACCAGCAACGTTTTTTATCATGCGTATTTTCTATGGCAAACGACAACTGCCTGCAAATTCAAACAGAATCAAATAATTTTTTGCATACAGCCCTGATTTGTAGAGTACTCGCGACCTATTGTTTTTGGTGAAGATCGGTTGAGGGGAAGGGGTAGTTTACCTGCAACGGTTTTTTTTATCAAGGGAAATTTTTTTTTTTTTGTGTGGCAAACGATAACAGCCGCAAAATTCAAACAGAATCAAATAATGTTTCGCATACAGCCCTGAATTGTAGATTTCTCAAGACCTATTGTTTTTGGTGAAGATCGGTTGAGGGAAAGGGGTAGTTTACCTGCAACGTTTTTTTAACAAGGGTATTTTATATGGCAAACGATAACAGCCGCAAATTCAAACAGAATCAAATAATGTTTTTGCATACAGTCCTGATTTGTAGAGTACTCAAGACCTATTGTTTTTGGTGAAGATCGGTTAAGGGGAAGGGGTAGTTTACCTGCAACCTTTTACGTTTTATTTTCTATGGCAAACGATAACAGCCGCAAATTCAAACAGAATCAAATAATGTTTTGCATACAGCCCTGATTTGTAGAGTACTCAAGACCTATTGTTTTTGGTGAAGATCGGTTAAGGGGAAGGGGTAGTTTACCTGCAACGTTTTTTTATCAAGCATATTTTCCTATGGCAAACGATAACAGCCGCAAATTCAAACAGAATCAAATAATTTTTTGCATACGTCCCTGAATTGTAGAGGTCTCAATGACTTTCGATTTTGGTGAAGATCGGTTAAGGGGAAGGGGTAGTTTACCTGCAACCTTTTACGTTTTAACAAGAGTAAAGTACTTGAAAATTTATTTAAACTTTTTGAAACATGGTAATTGTTAAAAATAAATAATTTTGTTGCCAGGCAATAAAATTATAATTTTTTCATTTTAATGTAATATAATATTTTTCATTTAATACAGCAATAAAAAGGCAGGTAAGACACAGCCTGGCTGTTTGGCTGAAAATGATTTTAAATATAAATCTTAGAATATGGAAGTCATGTATGGTTCTCCATACCGATATTTACTTTTTTCTATGGTAAACGATAACAGCCGCAAATTCAAACAGAATCAAATGATGTTTTGCATACAGCCCTGTATTGTAGAGTTCTCAATACCTATTGGTGTTGGTGAAGATCGGTTAAGGGAAAGGGGTAGTTTTACCTGCAACGGTTTTTTATCAAGGGTAATTTTTACTTCCATATTCCTTAAGGAATGGAAGTATGGTGATGGCAAAAAAAATCGTGTTCGAGATTATTGCAGATTCTGATTCTACTACACTCAAAACATGAAAAAAAGTCGTTTTCCGAAAAGTGTCTGTGTGTCTGTCTGTCTGTGTGTCTCTGTGTCTGTAGATTTTTTTTCTATGGCAAACGATAACTGCCGCAAATTCAAACAGAATCAAATAATTTCTTTGCATACAGCCCGGTTTTGCAGAGTTCTCGCGACCTATTGTTTTTGGTGAAGATCGGTTGAGGGAAAGGGGTAGTTTACCTGCAACGGTTTTTTTTTTAGCAAGAGAAATTTTGTTTGTTTGGCAAACGATAACAGCCGCAAATTCAAACAGAATCAAATAATGTTTCGCATACAGCCCTGAATTGTAGAGTTCTCAAGACCTATTGTTTTTGGTGAAGATCGGTTAAGGGAAAGGGGTAGTTTACCTGTAACGTTTTATGTTTTAACAAGGGTATTTCCTATGGCAAACGATAACAGCCGCAAATTCAAACAGAATGAAAAGATTATTTGCATACAGCCCTAAATTGTAGAGTTCTCAATACCTTTTGTTTTTGGTGAAGATCGGTTAAGGGAAAGGGGTAGTTTACCTACAACGTTTTTTTAACAAGGGTATTTTCTATGACAAACGATAACAGCCGCAAATTCAAACAGAATCAAATAATTTTCTGCATACAGCCCTGATTTGTAGAGTACTCAAGACCTATTGTTTTTGGTGAAGATCGGTTGAGGGGAAGGGGTAGTTTACCAGCAACGTTTTTTATCATGCGTATTTTCTATGGCAAACGACAACTGCCGCAAATTCAAACAGAATCAAATAATTTTTTGCATACAGCCCTGATTTGTAGAGTACTCGCGACCTATTGTTTTTGGTGAAGATCGGTTGAGGGGAAGGGGTAGTTTACCTGCAACGGTTTTTTTTATCAAGAGAAATTTTTTTTTTTTTTGCAAACGATAACAGCCGCAAATTCAAACAGAATCAAATAATGTTTCGCATACAGCCCTGAATTGTAGATTTCTCAAGACCTATTGTTTTTGGTGAAGATCGGTTGAGGGAAAGGGGTAGTTTACCTGCAACGTTTTTTTAACAAGGGTATTACTTCCATATTCCTTAAGGAATGGAAGTATGGTGATGGCAAAAAAAATCGTGTTCGAGATTATTGCAGATTCTGATTCTACTACACTCAAAACATGAAAAAAAGTCGTTTTCCGAAAAGTGTCTGTGTGTCTGTCTGTGTGTCTGTCTGTCTGTCTGTCTGTGTGTCTGTCTGTCTGTGTGTCTGTCTGTCTGTAGATTTTTTTTCTATGGCAAACGATAACTGCCGCAAATTCAAACAGAATCAAATAATTTTTTGCATACAGCCCGGTTTTGCAGAGTTCTCGCGACCTATTGTTTTTGGTGAAGATCGGTTGAGGGAAAGGGGTAGTTTACCTGCAACGGTTTTTTTTTAGCAAGGGTAATTTTGTTTGTTTGGCAAACGATAACAGCCGCAAATTCAAACAGAATCAAATAATGTTTCGCATACAGCCCTGAATTGTAGAGTTCTCAAGACCTATTGTTTTTGGTGAAGATCGGTTAAGGGAAAGGGGTAGTTTACCTGTAACGTTTTATGTTTTAACAAGGGTATTTCCTATGGCAAACGATAACAGCCGCAAATTCAAACAGAATGAAAAGATTATTTGCATACAGCCCTAAATTGTAGAGTTCTCAAGACCTTTTGTTTTTGGTGAAGATCGGTTAAGGGAAAGGGGTAGTTTACCTACAACGTTTTTTTAACAAGGGTATTTTCTATGGCAAACGATAACAGCCGCAAATTCAAACAGAATCAAATAATTTTCTGCATACAGCCCTGATTTGTAGAGTACTCAAGACCTATTGTTTTTGGTGAAGATCGGTTGAGGGGAAGGGGTAGTTTACCAGCAACGTTTTTTATCATGCGTATTTTCTATGGCAAACGACAACTGCCGCAAATTCAAACAGAATCAAATAATTTTTTGCATACAGCCCTGATTTGTAGAGTACTCGCGACCTATTGTTTTTGGTGAAGATCGGTTGAGGGGAAGGGGTAGTTTACCTGCAACGGTTTTTTTTATCAAGGGAAATTTTTTTTTTTTGGCAAACGATAACAGCCGCAAATTCAAACAGAATCAAATAATGTTTCGCATACAGCCCTGAATTGTAGATTTCTCAAGACCTATTGTTTTTGGTGAAGATCGGTTGAGGGAAAGGGGTAGTTTACCTGCAACGTTTTTTTAACAAGGGTATTTTCTATGGCAAACGATAACAGCCGCAATTTCAAACAGAATCAAATAATGTTTTGCATACAGCCCTGATTTGTAGAGTACTCAAGACCTATTGTTTTTGGTGAAGATCGGTTAAGGGGAAGGGGTAGTTTACCTGCAACGTTTGTTTATCAAGCGTATTTTCTATGGCAAACGATAACAGCCGCAAATTCAAACAGAATCAAATAATTTTTAGCATACGTCCCTGAATTGTACAGGTCTCAATGCCTTTCGATTTTGGTGAAGATCGGTTAAGGGGAAGGGGTAGTTTACCTGCAACCTTTTACGTTTTAACAAGAGTAAAGTACTTGAAAATTTATTTAAACTTTTTGAAACAATGGTAATTGTTAAAAATAAAATAATAATGTTGGCAGGCAATAAAATGATAATTTTTTCATTTTAATGTAATATAATATTTTTCATTTAATACAGCAATAAAAAGGCAGGTAAGACACAGCCTGGCTGTTTGGCTGAAAATGATTTTAAATATAAATCTTAGAATATGGAAGTCATGTATGGTTCTCCATACCGATATTTTTATATGGCAAACGATAACAGCCGCAAATTCAAACAGAATCAAATAATGTTTTGCATACAGTCCTGATTTGTAGAGTACTCAAGACCTATTGTTTTTGGTGAAGATCGGTTAAGGGGAAGGGGTAGTTTACCTGCAACCTTTTACGTTTTATTTTCTATGGCAAACGATAACAGCCGCAAATTCAAACAGAATCAAATAATGTTTTGCATACAGCCCTGATTTGTAGAGTACTCAAGACCTATTGTTTTTGGTGAAGATCGGTTAAGGGGAAGGGGTAGTTTACCTGCAACGTTTTTTATCAAGCATATTTTCTATGGCAAACGATAACAGCCGCAAATTCAAACAGAATCAAATAATTTTTTGCATACGTCCCTGAATTGTAGAGGTCTCAATGACTTTCGATTTTGGTGAAGATCGGTTAAGGGGAAGGGGTAGTTTACCTGCAACCTTTTACGTTTTAACAAGAGTAAAGTACTTGAAAATTTATTTAAACTTTTTGAAACAATGGTAATTGTTAAAAATAAAATAATTTTGTTGCCAGGCAATAAAATTATAATTTTTTCATTTTAATGTAATATAATATTTTTCATTTAATACAGCAATAAAAAGGCAGGTAAGACACAGCCTGGCTGTTTGGCTGAAAATGATTTTAAATATAAATCTTAGAATATGGAAGTCATGTATGGTTCTCCATACCGATATTTACTTTTTTCTATGGTAAACGATAACAGCCGCAAATTCAAACAGAATCAAATGATGTTTTGCATACAGCCCTGTATTGTAGAGTTCTCAATACCTATTGGTGTTGGTGAAGATCGGTTAAGGGAAAGGGGTAGTTTACCTGCAACGGTTTTTTATCAAGGGTAATTTTTACTTCCATATTCCTTAAGGAATGGAAGTATGGTGATGGCAAAAAAAATCGTGTTCGAGATTATTGCAGATTCTGATTCTACTACACTCAAAACATGAAAAAAAGTCGTTTTCCGAAAAGTGTCTGTGTGTCTGTCTGTCTGTCTGTCTGTCTGTCTGTGTGTCTGTGTGTCTGTCTGTCTGTGTGTCTGTCTGTCTGTAGATTTTTTTCTATGGCAAACGATAACTGCCGCAAATTCATACAGAATCAAATAATTTTTTGCATACAGCCCGGTTTTGCAGAGTTCTCGCGACCTATTGTTTTTGGTGAAGATCGGTTGAGGGAAAGGGGTAGTTTACCTGCAACGGTTTTTTTTTAGCAAGGGTAATTTTGTTTGTTTGGCAAACGATAACAGCCGCAAATTCAAACAGAATCAAATAATGTTTCGCATACAGCCCTGAATTGTAGAGTTCTCAAGACCTATTGTTTTTGGTGAAGATCGGTTAAGGGAAAGGGGTAGTTTACCTGTAACGTTTTATGTTTTAACAAGGGTATTTCCTATGGCAAACGATAACAGCCGCAAATTCAAACAGAATCAAAAGATTATTTGCATACAGCCCTAAATTGTAGAGTTCTCAATACCTTTTGTTTTTGGTGAAGATCGGTTAAGGGAAAGGGGTAGTTTACCTACAACGTTTTTTTAACAAGGGTATTTTCTATGGCAAACGATAACAGCCGCAAATTCAAACAGAATCAAATAATTTTCTGCATACAGCCCTGATTTGTAGAGTACTCAAGACCTATTGTTTTTGGTGAAGATCGGTTGAGGGGAAGGGGTAGTTTACCAGCAACGTTTTTTATCATGCGTATTTTCTATGGCAAACGACAACTGCCGCAAATTCAAACAGAATCAAATAATTTTTTGCATACAGCCCTGATTTGTAGAGTACTCGCGACCTATTGTTTTTGGTGAAGATCGGTTGAGGGGAAGGGGTAGTTTACCTGCAACGGTTTTTTTTATCAAGGGAAATTTTTTTTTTTTGGCAAACGATAACAGCCGCAAATTCAAACAGAATCAAATAATGTTTCGCATACAGCCCTGAATTGTAGATTTCTCAAGACCTATTGTTTTTGGTGAAGATCGGTTGAGGGAAAGGGGTAGTTTACCTGCAACGTTTTTTTAACAAGGGTATTTTCTATGGCAAACGATAACAGCCGCAAATTCAAACAGAATCAAATAATGTTTTGCATACAGTCCTGATTTGTAGAGTACTCAAGACCTATTGTTTTTGGTGAAGATCGGTTAAGGGGAAGGGGTAGTTTACCTGCAACGTTTTTTTATCAAGCGTATTTTTTATGGCAAACGATAACAGCCGCAAATTCAAACAGAATCAAATAATTTTTTGCATACGTCCCTGAATTGTAGAGGTCTCAATGACTTCCGATTTTGGTGAAGATCGGTTAAGGGGAAGGGGTAGTTTACCTGCAACGTTTTTTTATCAAGCGTATTTTCTATGGCAAACGATAACAGCCGCAAATTCAAACAGAATCAAATAATTTTTTGCATACGTCCCTGAATTGTAGAGGTCTCAATGACTTTCGATTTTGGTGAAGATCGGTTAAGGGGAAGGGGTAGTTTACCTGCAACCTTATACGTTTTAACAAGAGTAAAGTACTTGAAAATTTATTTAAACTTTTTGAAACAATGGTAATTGTTAAAAATAAAATAATTTTGTTGCCAGGCAATAAAATTATAATTTTTTCATTTTAATGTAATATAATATTTTTCATTTAATACAGCAATAAAAAGGCAGGTAAGGCACAGCCTGGCTGTTTGGCTGAAAATGATTTTAAATATAAATCTTAGAATATGGAAGTCATGTATGGTTCTCCATACCGATATTTACTTCCATATTCCTTAAGGAATGGAAGTATGGTGATGGCAAAAAAAATCGTGTTCGAGATTATTGCAGATTCTGATTCTACTACACTCAAAACATGAAAAAAAGTCGTTTTCCGAAAAGTGTCTGTCTGTCTGTCTGTCTGTGTGTGTGTCTGTCTGTCTGTAGATTTTTTTTCTATGGCAAACGATAACTGCCGCAAATTCAAACAGAATCAAATAATTTTTTGCATGCAGCCCTGATTTGCAGAGTACTCGCGACCTATTGTTTTTGGTGAAGATCGGTTGAGGGAAAGGGGTAGTTTACCTGCAACGGTTTTTTTTTAGCAAGGGTAATTTTGTTTGTTTGGCAAACGATAACAGCCGCAAATTCAAACAGAATCAAATAATGTTTCGCATACAGCCCTCAATTGTAGAGATCTCAAGATCTGTTGATTTTGGTGAAGATCGGTTAAGGGAAAGGGGTAGTTTACCTGTAACGTTTTATGTTTTAACAAGGGTATTTCCTATGGAAAACGATAACAGCCGCAAATTCAAACAGAATCAAAAGATTATTTGCATACAGCCCTAAATTGTAGAGTTCTCAAGACCTATTGTTTTTGGTGAAGTTCGGTTGAGGGAAAGGGGTAGTTTACCTGCAACGTTTTTTTAACAAGGGTATTTTCTATGGCAAACGATAACAGCCGCAAATTCAAACAGAATCAAATAATGTTTTGCATACAGCCCTGATTTGTAGAGTACTCAAGACCTATTGTTTTTGGTGAAGATCGGTTGAGGGAAAGGGGTAGTTTACCTGTAACGTTTTATGTTTTTACAAGGGTATTTCCTATGGCAAACGATAACAGCCGCAAATTCAAACAGAATCAAAAGATTATTTGCATACAGCCCTAAATTGTAGAGTTCTCAAGACCTATTGTTTTTGGTGAAGTTCGGTTGAGGGAAAGGGGTAGTTTACCTGCAACGTTTTTTTAACAAGGGTATTTTCTATGGCAAACGATAACAGCCGCAAATTCAAACAGAATCAAATAATGTTTTGCATACAGCCCTGATTTGTAGAGTACTCAAGACCTATTGTCTTTGGTGAAGATCGGTTAAGGGGAAGGGGTAGTTTACCTGCAACGTTTTTTTATCAAGCGTATTTTTTATGGCAAACGATAACAGCCGCAAATTCAAACAGAATCAAATAATTTTTTGCATACGTCCCTGAATTGTAGAGGTCTCAATGACTTTCGATTTTGGTGAAGATCGGTTAAGGGGAAGGGGTAGGTTACCTGCAACCTTTTACGTTTTAACAAGAGTAAAGTACTTGAAAATTTATTTAAACTTTTTGAAACAATGGTAATTGTTAAAAATAAAATAATTTTGTTGCCAGGCAATAAAATAATAATTTTTTCATTTTAATGTAATATAATATTTTTCATTTAATACAGCAATAAAAAGGCAGGTAAGACACAGCCTGGCTGTTTGGCTGAAAATGATTTTAAATATAAATCTTAGAATATGGAAGTCATGTATGGTTCTCCATACCGATATTTTTCTATAGTAAACGATAACAGCCGCAAATTCAAACAGAATCAAATGATGTTTTGCATACAGCCCTGTATTGTAGAGTTCTCAATACCTATTGGTTTTGGTGAAGATCGGTTAAGGGAAAGGGGTAGTTTACCAGAACATTTTATGTTTTAACAAGGGTAATTTTTTATATGACAAACGATAACTGCCGTAAATTCAAACAGAATCAACTAGGTTTTGCATACCTTCTTGAACTGAAGAGAACTCAAGGTCTGTTGATTTTGTTGAAGATCGGTTAAGGGAAGGGGTAGTTTATCAGCAACGATTTATGTTTTAAAAAGGGTAATTTTTTTTATGACGAACGATAACTGCCACAAATTCTATGAGAATCAAATAATTTTTTGCACCTTTCCTGAGTTGCAGAGAGCTCAAAGTCTATTGATTTTGGTGAAGATTGGTTAAGGGAAAGGGGTAGTTTACCTGCAACATTTTATGTTGTAACAAGAGAAATGTTTCCATGACGAACGATAACTGCTGCACATTCAAACAGAATCAAATATTTTTTGCATGCTTCCCTGAATTGTAGAGGACGGAAGGTTTGTTGATTTTGGAGAAGATCGGTTAAGAGAAAGGGGTAGTTTACCTGAAACATTTTATGATTTAACAAGAGTAAAGTACTTAATTTTTATAAATAAAGTATCCTGATAAGAAGCTCATAGTAATCCACTGTAGAAACGTAGATGAAATATCTATAAATGAAGAAGTTAGGTGAACGGAGTGGGGGTAATTTTCTATTATTAAAAATTATAGTTGAAGGTGGAGGGGAGAATTTGTTGTATGTGTACTACGTTATCGGCAACAAAGAAGTAGTTTTTTGTTAAAATTGCTTCCCGAACTCTTTAGCCGTAGTCCAATGTTTTCTGCAAAACCAGACTTTTCGGCAGTGCCATCGACTGCCATCATCGGTGAAAATCAAGTGCGAAAATGTGAGGTGGTATACGTTAGTGACCACAGTACTGTGGTTAATGCTGAAGCAATAAGTAGAAAGACGTAGTTTCTTTGGAAATATTTCATTTCGAATATGATTTTAAATATAAATCTTAGAACATGGAAGTCATGTATGGTTCCCCATACCGATATTTTACTTCCATCTTCCTTAAGGAAATGGAAGTATGGTGATGGCAAAAAAAATCGTGTTCGAGATTATTGCAGATTCTGATTGTACTACACTCAAAACATGAAAAAAAGTCGTTTTTCGAAAAGTGTTTGTGTGTCTATAGATTTTTTTCTATGGCAAACGATAACAGCCGCAAATTCAAACAGAATCAAATAATTTTTTGCATGCAGCCCTGATTTGTAGAGTACTCGCGACCTATTGTTTTTGGTGAAGATCGGTTGAGGGAAAGGGGTAGTTTACCTGCAACGGTTTTTTTTTATCAAAGGTAATTTTGTTTGTTTGGCAAACGATAACAGCCGCAAATTCAAACAGAATCAAATAATGTTTCGCATACAGCCCTGAATAGAAGAGTTCTCAAGACCTTTTGTTTTTGGTGAAGATCGGTTAAGGGAAAGGGGTAGTTTACCTGCCACGTTTTATGTATTAAAAGGGTATTTTTTATGGCAAACGATAAGAGCCGCAAATTCAAACAGAATCAAATACGTTTTTGCATACAGCCCTGATTTCTTGAGTACTAAAGACCTATTGTTTTTGTGAAGATCGTTTAAGGGAAAGGGGTAGTTTACCTGCCACGTTTTTTGTTTTATCAAGGGTATTTTGTATGGCAAACGATAACAGCTGCAAATTCAAACAAAATCATATAATATTTTGCATACAGCCCTGAATTGTAGAGGTCTCAAGACCTGTCGTTTTTGGTGAAGATCAGTTAAGGGAAAGGGGTAGTCTACCTGCAACGGTTTTTTATCAAGGGTAATTTTTTTCTATGGTAAACGATAACAGCCGCAGATTCAAACAGAATCAAATGATGTTTTGCATACAGCCCTGTATTGTAGAGGTCTCAATACCTATTGGTGTTGGTGAAGATCGGTTAAGGGAAAGCGGTAGTTTACCTGCAACGTTTTATGTTTTAAAAGGGTATTTTCTATGGCAAACGATAAGAGCCGCAAATTCAAACAGGATCAAATACATTTTTGCATACAGCCCTGTTTTGTTGAGTACTAAAGACCTATTGTTTTTGGTGAAGATCCGTTAAGGGAAAGGGGTAGTTTACCAGACACGTTTTTTGTTTTATCAAGGGTATTTTATATGGCAAACGATAACAGCCGCAAATTCAAACAGAATCATATAATATTTTGCATACAGCCCTGAAATGTAGAGTTCTCAAGACCTGTTGGTTTTGGTGAAGATCGGTTAAAGGAATAGGGTTGTTTACCAGCAACATTTTATGTTTTATCAAGGGTAATTTTTTTTATGACTAACGATAACTGCCGTACATTAAAACAGAATCAACTACTCTTCTGCATACCTTTTTGAATTATACAGAACTCAAGGTCTGTTGATTTTGTTGAAGATCGGTTAAGGGAAAGGGGTAGTTTACCTGCAACGTTTTATGTTTTAACAAGGGTATTTTTTCTATGACAAACGATAACTGCCGTAAATTCAAAGAGAATCAACTAATGTTTTGCATACAGTCCTGAATTGTAGAGTTCTCAAGATTTATTGTTTTTGGTGAAGATCGGTTAATGGAATAGGGTAGTTTACCAGCAACGTTTTATGTTTTATCAAGGGTGTTTTCTATGGCAAACGATAACAGCTGCAAATTCAAACAGACTCAAATAATTGTTTGCATACAGGCCTGAATTGTAGAGTACCCAAGACCTGTCGTTTTTGGTGAAGATCGGTTAAGGGAAAGGGGTAGTTTACCTGCAACGGTTTTTTATCAAGGGTAATTTTTTTCTATAGTAAACGGTAACAGCCGCAAATTCAAACAGAATCAAATGATGTTTTGCAGACAGCCCTGTATGGTAGAGTTCTCAATACCTATTGGTGTTGGTGAAGATCGGTTAAGGGAAAGGGGTAGTTTACCTGCAACGGTTTTTTATCAAGGGTAATTTTTTTCTATAGTAAACGGTAACAGCCGCAAATTCAAACAGAATCAAATGATGTTTTGCATACAGCCCTGTATTGTAGAGTTCTCAATACCTATTGGTGTTGGTGAAGATCGGTTAAGGGAAAGGGGTAGTTTACCAGCAACATTTTATGTTTTAACAAGGGTAATTTTTTATATGACGAACGATAACTGCCGTAAATTCAAACAGAATCGGCTTGGTTTTTGCATACCTTTTTGAACTAAAGAGAACTCAAGGTCTGTTGATTTTGTTGAAGATCGGTTAAGGGAAGGGGTAGTTTATCAGCAACTTTTTATGTTTTAAAAAGGGGTAATTTTTTTTATGACGAACGATAACTGCCGAAAATTCAATGAGAATCAAATAAGTTTTTGCACCTTTTCCTGAGTTGCAGAGAGCTCAAGGTCTATTGATTTTGGTGAAGATCGGTTAAGGGAAAGGGGTAGTTTACCTGCAACATTTTATGTTGTAACAAGAGAAATGTTGCCATGGCGAACGATAACTGCCGCACATTCAAACAGAATCAAATATTTTTTTGCATGCAGCCCTGATTTGTAGAGTACTCGCGACCTATTGTTTTTGGTGAAGATCGGTTGAGGGAAACGGGTAGTATACCTGCAACGGTTTTTTTTTATCAAAGGTAATTTTGTTTGTTTGGCAAACGATAACAGCCGCAAATTCAAACAGAATCAAATAATGTTTCGCATACAGCCCTGAATAGAAGAGTTCTCAAGACCTTTTGTTTTTGGTGAAGATCGGTTAAGGGAAAGGGGTAGTTTACCTGCCACGTTTTATGTATTAAAAGGGTATTTTTTATGGCAAACGATAAGAGCCGCAAATTCAAACAGAACCAAATACGTTTTTGCATACAGCCCTGATTTCTTGAGTACTAAAGACCTATTGTTTTTGTGAAGATCGTTTAAGGGAAAGGGGTAGTTTACCTGCCACGTTTTTTGTTTTATCAAGGGTATTTTGTATGGCAAACGATAACAGCTGCAAATTCAAACAAAATCATATAATATTTTGCATACAGCCCTGAATTGTAGAGGTCTCAAGACCTGTCGTTTTTGGTGAAGATCAGTTAAGGGAAAGGGGTAGTCTACCTGCAACGGTTTTTTATCAAGGGTAATTTTTTTCTATGGTAAACGATAACAGCCGCAGATTCAAACAGAATCAAATGATGTTTTGCATACAGCCCTGTATTGTAGAGTTCTCAATACCTATTGGTGTTGGTGAAGATCGGTTAAGGGAAAGCGGTAGTTTACCTGCAACGTTTTATGTTTTAAAAGGGTATTTTCTATGGCAAACGATAAGAGCCGCAAATTCAAACAGAATCAAATACGTTTTTGCATACAGCCCTGTTTTGTTGAGTACTAAAGACCTATTGTTTTTGGTGAAGATCCGTTAAGGGAAAGGGGTAGTTTACCAGACACGTTTTTTGTTTTATCAAGGGTATTTTATATGGCAAACGATAACAGCCGCAAATTCAAACAGAATCATATAATATTTTGCATACCGCCCTGAAATGTAGAGTTCTCAAGACCTGTTGGTTTTGGTGAAGATCGGTTAAAGGAATAGGGTTGTTTACCAGCAACATTTTATGTTTTATCAAGGGTAATTTTTTTTATGACTAACGATAACTGCCGTACATTAAAACAGAATCAACTACTCTTCTGCATACCTTTTTGAATTATACAGAACTCAAGGTCTGTTGATTTTGTTGAAGATCGGTTAAGGGAAAGGGGTAGTTTACCAGCAACATTTTATGTTTTAACAAGGGTAATTTTTTATATGACGAACGATAACTGCCATAAATTCAAACAGAATCGGCTTGGTTTTTGTATACCTTTTTGAACTAAAGAGAACTCAAGGTCTGTTGATTTTGTTGAAGATCGGTTAAGGGAAGGGGTAGTTTATCAGCAACTTTTTATGTTTTAAAAAGGGGTAATTTTTTTTATGACGAACGATAACTGCCGAAAATTCAATGAGAATCAAATAAGTTTTTGCACCTTTTCCTGAGTTGCAGAGAGCTCAAGGTCTATTGATTTTGGTGAAGATCGGTTAAGGGAAAGGGGTAGTTTACCTGCAACATTTTATGTTGTAACAAGAGAAATGTTGCCATGGCGAACGATAACTGCCGCACATTCAAACAGAATCAAATATTTTTTTGCGTGCTTCCCTGAATTGTAGAGGACGGAAGGTCTGTTGATTTTGGAGAGGATCGGTTAAGAGAAAGGGGTAGTTTACCTGAAACATTTTAAGATTTAACAAGAGTAAAGTACTTAATTTTTATAAATAAAGTATCCTGATAAGAAGCTCATAGTAATCCACTGTAGAAACGCAGATGAAATATCTATAAATGAAGAAGTTAGGTGAACGGGGTGGGGGTAATTTTCTATTATTAAAAATTATAGTTGAAGGTGGAGGGGAGAATTTTTTATATGTGTACTAAGTTATCGGCAACAAAGAAGTAGTTTTTTGTTAAAATTGCTTCCCGGGCTCTTTAGCCGTAGTCCAATGTTTTCTGCAAAACCAGACTTTTCGGCAGTGGCGTCGACTGCCATCATCGGTGAAAATCGAGTGCGAAAACGTGAGGTGGTATACGTTAGTGACCACAGTACTGTGGTTAATGTTGAAGCAATAAGTAGAAAGAAGTATTTTCTGTGGAAATATTTCATTTTGAATATGATTTTAAATATAATTCTTAGAACATGGAAGTCATGTATGGTTCTCCATACCGATATTTTTCTATGGCAAACGATAACAGCCGCAAATTCAAACAGAATCTACTACTCTTTTGCATACAGCCCTGAATTGTAGAGTTCTCAAGTCCTGTTCGTGTTGGTGAAGATCGGTTAAGGGAAAGGGGTAGTTTACCTGCAACATTTTATGTTTTAACAAGGGTATTTTCTATGACAAACGATAACAGCCGCAAATTCAAACGGAATCAAATAATTTTTTGCATGCAGCCGTGATTTGTAGAGTACTAAAGACCTGTTGTTTTTGGTGAAGATTGGTTAAGGGAAAGGGGTAGTTTACCAGCAACGGTTTTTTATTAAGGGTATTTTACTTCCATATTCCTTAAGGAATGGAAGTATGGTGATGGCAAAAAAAATCGTGTTCGAGATTATTGCAGATTCTGGTTCTACTACACTCAAAACATGAAAAAAAGTCGTTTTCCGAAAAGTGTCTGTCTGTCTGTCTGTCTGTCTGTCTGTCTGTCTGTCTGTCTGTCTGTCTGTCTGTGTGTCTGTAGATTTTTTTTCTATGGCAAACGATAACTGCCGCAAATTCAAACAGAATCAAATAATTTTTTGCATACAGCCCTGATTTGCAGAGTACTCGCGGCCTATTGTTTTTGGTGAAGATCGGTTGAGGGAAAGGGGTAGTTTACCTGCAACGGTTTTTTTTTAGCAAGGGTAATTTTGTTTGTTTGGCAAACGATAACAGCCGCAAATTCAAACAGAATCAAATAATGTTTCGCATACAGCCCTGAATTGTAGAGTTCTCAAGATCTGTTGATTTTGGTGAAGATCGGTTAAGGGAAAGGGGTAGTTTACCTGTAACGTTTTATGTTTTAACAAGGGTATTTCCTATGGCAAACGATAACAGCCGCAAATTCAAACAGAATCAAAAGATTATTTGCATACAGCCCTAAATTGTAGATTTCTCAAGACCTATTGTTTTTGGTGAAGATCGGTTGAGGGAAAGGGGTAGTTTACCTGCAACGTTTTTTTAACAAGGGTATTTTCTATGGCAAACGATAACAGCCGCAAATTCAAACAGAATCAAATAATATTTTGCATACAGCCCTGATTTGTAGAGTACTCAAGACCTATTGTTTTTGGTGAAGTTCGGTTAAGGGAAAGGGGTAGTTTACCTGTAACGTTTTATGTTTTAACAAGGGTATTTCCTATGGCAAACGATAGCAGCCGCAAATTCAAACAGAATCAAAAGATTATTTGCATACAGCCCTAAATTGTAGAGTTCTCAAGACCTATTGTTTTTGGTGAAGATCGGTTGAGGGAAAGGGGTAGTTTACCTGCAACGTTTTTTTAACAAGGGTATTTTCTATGGCAAACGATAACAGCCGCAAATTCAAACGGAATCAAATAATATTTTGCATACAGCCCTGATTTGTAGAGTACTCAAGACCTATTGTTTTCGGTGAAGATCGGTTAAGGGGAAGGGGTAGTTTACCTGCAACGTTTTTTTATCAAGCGTATTTTCTATGGCAAACGATAACAGCCGCAAATTCAAACAGAATCAAATAATTTTTTGCATACGTCCCTGAATTGTAGAGGTCTCAACGACTTTCGATTTTGGTGAAGATCGGTTAAGGGGAAGGGGTAGTTTACCTGCAACCTTTTACGTTTTAACAAGAGTAAAGTACTTGAAAATTTATTTAATTTTTTTGAAACAATGGTAATTGTTAAAAATAAAATAATTTTGTTGCCAGGCAATAAAATTATGATTTTTTCATTTTAATGTAATATAATATTTTTCATTTAATACAGCAATAAAAATGCAGGTAAGACACAGCCTGGCTGTTTGGCTGAAAATGATTTTAAATATAAATCTTAGAATATGGAAGTCATGTATGGTTCTCCATACCGATATTTACTTCCATATTCCTTAAGGAATGGAAGTATGGTGATGGCAAAAAAAATCGTGTTCGAGATTATTGCAGATTCTGATTCTACTACACTCAAAACATGAAAAAAAGTCGTTTTCCGAAAAGTGTCTGTGTGTGTGTGTGTGTCTGTCTGTCTGTCTGTCTGTCTGTAGATTTTTTTTCTATGGCAAACGATAACTGCCGCAAATTCAAACAGAATCAAATAATTTTTTGCATGCAGCCCTGATTTGCAGAGTACTCGCGACCTATTGTTTTTGGTGAAGATCGGTTGAGGGAAAGGGGTAGTTTACCTGCAACGGTTTTTTTTTAGCAAGGGTAATTTTGTTTGTTTGGCAAACGATAACAGCCGGAAATTCAAACAGAATCAAATAATGTTTTGCATACAGCCCTGAATTGTAGAGTTCTCAAGATCTGTTGATTTTGGTGAAGATCGGTTAAGGGAAAGGGGTAGTTTACCTGTAACGTTTTATGTTTTAACAAGGGTATTTCCTATGGCAAACGATAACAGCCGCAAATTCAAACAGAATCAAAAGATTATTTGCATACAGCCCTAAATTGTAGAGTTCTCAAGACCTATTGTTTTTGGTGAAGTTCGGTTGAGGGAAAGGGGTAGTTTACCTGCAACGTTTTTTTAATAAGGGTATTTTCTATGGCAAACGATAACAGCCGCAAATTCAAACAGAATCAAATAATGTTTTGCATACAGCCCTGATTTGTAGAGTACTCAAGACCTATTGTTTTTGGTGAAGATCGGTTAAGGGAAAGGAGTAGTTTACCTGTAACGTTTTATGTTTTAACAAGGGTATTTCCTATGGCAAACGATAACAGCCGCAAATTCAAACAGAATCAAAAGATTATTTGCATACAGCCCTAGATTGTAGAGTTCTCAAGACCTGTTGTTTTTGGTGAAGATCGGTTGAGGGAAAGGGGTAGTTTACCTGCAACGTTTTTTTAACAAGGGTATTTTCTATGGCAAACGATAACAGCCGCAAATTCAAACAGAATCAAATAATGTTTTGCATACAGCCCTGATTTGTAGAGTACTCAAGACCTATTGTTTTTGGTGAAGATCGGTTAAGGGGAAGGGGTAGTTTACCTGCAACGTTTTTTTATCAAGCGTATTTTCTATGGCAAACGATAACAGCCGCAAATTCAAACAGAATCAAATAATTTTTTGCATACGTCCCTGAATTGTAGAGGTCTCAATAACTTTCGATTTTGATGAAGATCGGTTAAGGGGAAGGGGTAGTTTACCTGCAACCTTTTACGTTTTAACAAGAGTAAAGTACTTGAAAATTTATTTAAACTTTTTGAAACAATGGTAATTGTTAAAAATAAAATAATTTTGTTGCCAGGCAATAAAATTATAATTTTTTCATTTTAATGTAATATAATATTTTTCATTTAATACAGCAATAAAAAGGCAGGTAAGACACAGCCTGGCTGTTTGGCTGAAATTGATTTTAAATATAAATCTAAGAATATGGAAGTCATGTATGGTTCTCCATACCGATATTTACTTCCATGTTCCTTAAGGAAATGGAAGAATGGTGATGGCAAAAAAAATCGTGTTCGAGATTATTGCAGATTCTGATTGTACTACACTCAAAACATGAAAAAAAGTTGTTTTTCGAAAAGTGTCTGTGTGTGTGTCTGTCTGTAGATTTCTTTCTATGGCAAACGATAACAGCCGCAAATTCAAACAGAATCAATTAATTTTTTGCATACAGCCCTGATATGTAGAGCACTCACGACCTATTGTTTTTGGTGAAGATCAGTTGAGGGAAAGGGGTACTTTACCTGCAACGGTTTTTTTTAAATCAAGGGTAATTTTGTTTGTTTGCCAAACGATAACAGCCGCAAATTCAAACAGAATCAAATAATGTTTTGCAACGTTTTATGTTTTAACAAGGGTATTTTATATGGCAAACGATAACAGCCGCAAATTCAAACAGAATCAAATGATTATTTGCATACAGCCCTAAAGTGTAGAGTTCTCAAGATCTATTGATTTTGGTGAAGATCGGTTAAGGGAAAGGGGTAGTTTACCTGCTACGTTTTATTTTTTAAAAGGGTATTTTCTATGCCAAACGATAAGAGCCGCAAATTCAAACAGACTCAAATAATTTTTTGCATACAGTCCTGATTTGTAGAGTACTCACGACCTATTGTTTTTGGTGAAGATCGGTTAAGGGAAAGGGGTAGTTTACCTGCAACGTTTTATGCTTTAACAAGGGTATTTTTTCTATGACAAACGATAACTGCCGTAAATTCAAAGAGAATCAACTAATGTTTTGCATACAGTCCTGAATTGTAGAGTTCTCAAGATTTGTTGTTTTTGGTGAAGATCGGTTAATGGAATAGGGTAGTTTACCAGCAACGTTTTATGTTTTATCAAGGGTGTTTTCTATGGCAAACGATAACAGCTGCAAATTCAAACAGACTCAAATAATTGTTTGCATACAGGCCTGAATTGTAGAGTACCCAAGACCTGTCATTTTTGGTGAAGATCGGTTAAGGGAAAGGGGTAGTTTACCTGCAACGGTTTTTTATCAAGGGTAATTTTTTTCTATAGTAAACAGTAACAGCCGCAAATTCAAACAGAATCAAATGATGTTTTGCATACAGCCCTGTATTGTAGAGTTCTCAATACCTATTGGTGTTGGTGAAGATCGGTTAAGGGAAAGGGGTAGTTTACCAGCAACATTTTATGTTTTAACAAGGGTAATTTTTTATATGACGAACGATAACTGCCATAAATTCAAACAGAATCGGCTTGGTTTTTGCATACCTTTTTGAACTAAAGAGAACTCAAGGTCTGTTGATTTTGTTGAAGATCGGTTAAGGGAAGGGGTAGTTTATCAGCAACTTTTTATGTTTTAAAAAGGGGTAATTTTTTTTATGACGAACGATAACTGCCGAAAATTCAATGAGAATCAAATAAGTTTTTGCACCTTTTCCTGAGTTGCAGAGAGCTCAAGGTCTATTGATTTTGGTGAAGATCGGTTAAGGGAAAGGGGTAGTTTACCTGCAACATTTTATGTTGTAACAAGAGAAATGTTGCCATGGCGAACGATAACTGCCGCACATTCAAACAGAATCAAATATTTTTTACATGCTTCCCTGAATTGTAGAGGACGGAAGGTCTGTTGATTTTGGAGAGGATCGGTTAAGAGAAAGGGGTAGTTTACCTGAAACATTTTAAGATTTAACAAGAGTAAAGTACTTAATTTTTATAAATAAAGTATCCTGATAAGAAGCTCATAATAATCCACTGTAGAAACGCAGATGAAATATCTATAAATGAAGAAGTTAGGTGAACGGGGTGGGGGTAATTTTCTATTATTAAAAATTATAGTTGAAGGTGGAGGGGAGAATTTTTTATATGTGTACTAAGTTATCGGCAACAAAGAAGTAGTTTTTTGTTAAAATTGCTTCCCGGGCTCTTTAGCCGTAGTCCAATGTTTTCTGCAAAACCAGACTTTTCGGCAGTGGCGTCGACTGCCATCATCGGTGAAAATCGAGTGCGAAAACGTGAGGTGGTATACGTTAGTGACCACAGTACTGTGGTTAATGTTGAAGCAATAAGTAGAAAGAAGTATTTTCTGTGGAAATATTTCATTTTGAATATGATTTTAAATATAAATCTTAGAACATGGAAGTCATGTATGGTTCTCCATACCGATATTTTTCTATGGCAAACGATAACAGCCGCAAATTCAAACAGAATCTACTACTCTTTTGCATACAGCCCTGAATTGTAGAGTTCTCAAGTCCTGTTCGTGTTGGTGAAGATCGGTTAAGGGAAAGGGGTAGTTTACCTGCAACATTTTATGTTTTAACAAGGGTATTTTCTATGACAAACGATAACAGCCGCAAATTCAAACGGAATCAAATAATTTTTTGCATGCAGCCGTGATTTGTAGAGTACTAAAGACCTGTTGTTTTTGGTGAAGATTGGTTAAGGGAAAGGGGTAGTTTACCAGCAACGGTTTTTTATTAAGGGTATTACTTCCATATTCCTTAAGGAATGGAAGTATGGTGATGGCAAAAAAAATCGTGTTCGAGATTATTGCAGATTCTGATTGTACTACACTCAAAACATGAAAAAAAGTCGTTTTCCGAAAAGTGTCTGTGTGTCTGTCTGTGTGTCTGTGTGTCTGTCTGTCTGTGTGTCTGTCTGTCTGTAGATTTTTTTTCTATGGCAAACGATAACTGCCGCAAATTCAAACAGAATCAAATAATTTTTTGCATACAGCCCGGTTTTGCAGAGTTCTCGCGACCTATTGTTTTTGGTGAAGATCGGTTGAGGGAAAGGGGTAGTTTACCTGCAACGGTTTTTTTTTAGCAAGGGTAATTTTGTTTGTTTGGCAAACGATAACAGCCGCAAATTCAAACAGAATCAAATAATGTTTCGCATACAGCCCTGAATTGTAGAGTTCTCAAGACCTATTGTTTTTGGTGAAGATCGGTTAAGGGAAAGGGGTAGTTTACCTGTAACGTTTTATGTTTTAACAAGGGTATTTCCTATGGCAAACGATAACAGCCGCAAATTCAAACAGAATGAAAAGATTATTTGCATACAGCCCTAAATTGTAGAGTTCTCAATACCTTTTGTTTTTGGTGAAGATCGGTTAAGGGAAAGGGGTAGTTTACCTACAACGTTTTTTTAGCAATGGTATTTTCTATGGCAAACGATAACAGCCGCAAATTCAAACAGAATCAAATAATTTTCTGCATACAGCCCTGATTTGTAGAGTACTCAAGACCTATTGTTTTTGGTGAAGATCGGTTGAGGGGAAGGGGTAGTTTACCAGCAACGTTTTTTATCATGCGTATTTTCTATGGCAAACGACAACTGCCGCAAATTCAAACAGAATCAAATAATTTTTTGCATACAGCCCTGATTTGTAGAGTACTCGCGACCTATTGTTTTTGGTGAAGATCGGTTGAGGGGAAGGGGTAGTTTACCTGCAACGCTTTTTTTTATCAAGGGAAATTTTTTTTTTTTGGCAAACGATAACAGCCGCAAATTCAAACAGAATCAAATAATGTTTCGCATACAGCCCTGAATTGTAGATTTCTCAAGACCTATTGTTTTTGGTGAAGATCGGTTGAGGGAAAGGGGTAGTTTACCTGCAACGTTTTTTTAACAAGGGTATTTTCTATGGCAAACGATAACAGCCGCAAATTCAAACAGAATCAAATAATGTTTTGCATACAGTCCTGATTTGTAGAGTACTCAAGACCTATTGTTTTTGGTGAAGATCGGTTAAGGGGAAGGGGTAGTTTACCTGCAACGTTTTTTTATCAAGCGTATTTTCTATGGCAAACGATAACAGCCGCAAATTCAAACAGAATCAAATAATTTTTTGCACACGTCCTTGAATTGTAGAGGTCTCAATGACTTTCGATTTTGGTGAAGATCGGTTAAGGGGAAGGGGTAGTTTACCTGCAACCTTATACGTTTTAACAAGAGTAAAGTACTTGAAAATTTATTTAAACTTTTTGAAACAATGGTAATTGTTAAAAATAAAATAATTTTGTTGCCAGGCAATAAAATTATAATTTTTTCATTTTAATGTAATATAATATTTTTCATTTAATACAGCAATAAAAAGGCAGGTAAGACACAGCCTGGCTGTTTGGCTGAAAATGATTTTAAATATAAATCTTAGAATATGGAAGTCATGTATGGTTCTCCATACCGATATTTACTTCCATATTCCTTAAGGAATGGAAGTATGGTGATGGCAAAAAAAATCGTGTTCGAGATTATTGCAGATTCTGATTGTACTACACTCAAAACATGAAAAAAAGTCGTTTTCCGAAAAGTGTCTGTGTGTCTGTCTGTGTCTGTCTGTCTGTAGATTTTTTTTCTATGGCAAACGATAACTGCCGCAAATTCAAACAGAATCAAATAATTTTTTGCATGCAGCCCTGATTTGCAGAGTACTCGCGACCTATTGTTTTTGGTGAAGATCGGTTGAGGGAAAGGGGTAGTTTACCTGCAACGGTTTTTTTTTTAGCAAGGGTAATTTTGTTTGTTTGGCAAACGATAACAGCCGCAAATTCATACAGAATGAAATAATGTTTCGCATACAGCCCTGAATTGTAGAGTTCTCAAGGTCTTTTGATTTTGGTGAAGATCGGTTAAGGGAAAGGGGTAGTTTACCTGTAACGTTTTATGTTTTAACAAGGGTATTTCTTATGGCAAACGATAACAGCCGCAAATTCAAACAGAATCAAAAGATTATTTGCATACAGCCCTAAATTGTAGAGTTCTCAAGACCTATTGTTTTTGGTGAAGATCGGTTGAGGGAAAGGGGTAGTTTACCTGCAACGTTTTTTTAAAAAGGGTATTTTCTATGGCAAACGATAACAGCCGCAAATTCAAACAGAATCAAATAATGTTTTGCGTACAGCCCTGATTTGTAGAGTACTCAAGACCTATTGTTTCTGGTGAAGATCGGTTAAGGGAAAGGGGTAGTTTACCTGTAACGTTTTATGTTTTAACAAGGGTATTTCCTATGGCAAACGATAACAGCCGCAAATTCAAACAGATTCAAAAGATAATTTGCATACAGCCCTAAATTGTAGAGTTCTCAAGACCTATTATTTTTGGTGAAGATCGGTTGAGGTAAAGGGGTAGTTTACCTGCAACGTTTTTTTAACAAGGGTATTTTCTATGGCAAACGATAACAGCCGCAAATTCAAACAGAATCAAATAATGTTTTGCATACAGCCCTGATTTGTAGAGTACTCAAGACCTATTGTTTTTGGTGAAGATCGGTTAAGGGGAAGGGGTAGTTTACCTGCAACGTTGTTTTATCAAGCGTATTTTCTATGGCAAACGATAGCAGCCGCAAATTCAAACAGAATCAAATAATTTTTAGCATACGTCCCTGAATTGTAGAGGTCTCAATGACTTTCGATTTTGGTGAAGATCGGTTAAGGGGAAGGGGTAGTTTACCAGCAACCTTTTACGTTGTAACAAGAGTAAAGTACTTGAAAATTTATTTAAACTTTTTGAAACAATGGTAATTGTTAAAAATAAAATAATTTTGTTGCCAGGCAATAAAATTATAATTTTTTCATTTTAATGTAATATAATATTTTTCATTTAATACAGCAATAAAAAGGCAGGTAAGACACAGCCTGGCTGTTTGGGTGAAAATGATTTTAAATATAAATCTTAGAATATGGAAGTCATGTATGGTTCTCCATACCGATATTAACAATTACCATTGTTTCAAAAAGTTTAAATAAATTTTCAAGTACTTTACTCTTGTTAAAACGTAAAAGGTTGCAGGTAAACTACCCCTTCCCCTTAACCGGTCTTCACCAAAATCGAAAGTCATTGAGACCTCTACAATTCAGGGACGTATGCAAAAAATTATTTGATTCTGTTTGAATTTGCGGCTGTTATCGTTTGCCATAGAAAATACGCTTGATAAAAAAACGTTGCAGGTAAACTACCCCTTCCCCTTAACCGATCTTCACCAAAAACAATAGGTCTTGAGTACTCTACAAATCAGGACTGTATGCAAAACATTATTTGATTCTGTTTGAATTTGCGGCTGTTATCGTTTGCCATAGAAAATACCCTTGTTAAAAAAACGTTACAGGTAAACTACCCCTTCCCCTCAACCGAACTTCACCAAAAACAATAGGTCTTGAGAACTCTACAATTTAGGGCTGTATGCAAATAATCTTTTGATTCTGTTTGAATTTGCGGCTGTTATCGTTTGCCATAGGAAATACCCTTGTTAAAACATAAAACGTTACAGGTAAACTACCCCTTTCCCTTAACCGATCTTCACCAAAATCAACAGATCTTGAGAACTCTACAATTCAGGGCTGTATGCGAAACATTATTTGATTCTGTTTGAATTTGCGGCTGTTATCGTTTGCCAAACAAACAAAATTACCCTTGCTAAAAAAAAACCATTGGAGGTAAACTACCCCTTTCCCTCAACCGATCTTCACCAAAAACAATAGGTCGCGAGTACTCTGCAAATCAGGGCTGCATGCAAAAAATTATTTGATTCTGTTTGAATTTGCGGCAGTTATCGTTTGCCATAGAAAAAAAATCTACAGACACATAGACATACAGACACACACACAGACACTTTTCGAAAAACGACTTTTTTTCATGTTTTGAGTGTAGTAGAATCAGAATCTGCAATAATCTCGAACACGATTTTTTTTGCCATCACCATACTTCCATTCCTTAAGGAATATGGAATTAAAAATGAAAAGTTTAGTTATGAACTTAACTGACTTTAATATTTTTATATAAACAGAAAGATGTACCTCAAATTTCTTAATAAGCCTTCTACATTTAGGTTGCTTTGTGTGCAAATGAGGTGGGAAGTTAAATAAAGTAGGGACTGCATCCTTTTTACTTCCATATTCCTTAAGGAATGGAAGTATGGTGATGGCAAAAAAAATCGTGTTCGAGATTATTGCAGATTCTGATTCTACTACACTCAAAACATGAAAAAAAGTCGTTTTCCGAAAAGTGTCTGTGTGTGTGTCTGTCTGTGTGTCTGTCTGTGTGTCTGTGTGTCTGTAGATTTTTTTTCTATGGCAAACGATAACTGCCGCAAATTCAAACAGAATCAAACAATTTTTTGCATACAGCCCTGATTTGCAGAGTACTCGCGACCTATTGTTTTTGGTGAAGATCGGTTGAGGGAAAGGGGTAGTTTACCTCCAATGGTTTTTTTTTAGCAAGGGTAATTTTGTTTGTTTGGCAAACGATAACAGCCGCAAATTCAAACAGAATCAAATAATGTTTCGCATACAGCCCTGAATTGTAGAGTTCTCAAGATCTGTTGATTTTGGTGAAGATCGGTTAAGGGAAAGGGGTAGTTTACCTGTAACGTTTTATGTTTTAACAAGGGTATTTCCTATGGCAAACGATAACAGCCGCAAATTCAAACAGAATCAAAAGATTATTTGCATACAGCCCTAAATTGTAGAGTTCTCAAGACCTATTGTTTTTGGTGAAGTTCGGTTGAGGGGAAGGGGTAGTTTACCTGCAACGTTTTTTTAACAAGGGTATTTTATATGGCAAACGATAACAGCCGCAAATTCAAACAGAATCAAATAATGTTTTGCATACAGCACTGATTTGTAGAGTACTCAAGACCTATTGTTTTTGGTGAAGATCGGTTAAGGGGAAGGGGTAGTTTACCTGCAACGTTTTTTATCAAGCGTATTTTCTATGGCAAACGATAACAGCCGCAAATTCAAACAGAATCAAATAATGTTTTGCATACGTCCCTGAATTGTAGAGGTCTCAATGACTTTCGATTTTGGTGAAGACCGGTTAAGGGGAAGGGGTAGTTTACCTGCAACCTTTTACGTTTTAACAAGAGTAAAGTACTTGAAAATTTATTTAAACTTTTTGAAACAATGGTAATTGTTAAAAATAAAATAATTTTGTTGCCAGGCAATAAAATTATAATTTTTTCATTTTAATGTAATATAATATTTTTCATTTAATACAGCAATAAAAAGGCAGGTAAGACACAGCCTGGCTGTTTGGGTGAAAATGATTTTAAATATAAATCTTAGAATATGGAAGTCATGTATGGTTCTCCATACCGATATTAACAATTACCATTGTTTCAAAAAGTTTAAATAAATTTTCAAGTACTTTACTCTTGTTAAAACGTAAAAGGTTGCAGGTAAACTACCCCTTCCCCTTAACCGGTCTTCACCAAAATCGAAAGTCATTGAGACCTCTACAATTCAGGGACGTATGCAAAAAATTATTTGATTCTGTTTGAATTTGCGGCTGTTATCGTTTGCCATAGAAAATACGCTTGATAAAAAAACGTTGCAGGTAAACTACCCCTTCCCCTTAACCGATCTTCACCAAAAACAATAGGTCTTGAGTACTCTACAAATCAGGACTGTATGCAAAACATTATTTGATTCTGTTTGAATTTGCGGCTGTTATCGTTTGCCATAGAAAATACCCTTGTTAAAAAAACGTTACAGGTAAACTACCCCTTCCCCTCAACCGAACTTCACCAAAAACAATAGGTCTTGAGAACTCTACAATTTAGGGCTGTATGCAAATAATCTTTTGATTCTGTTTGAATTTGCGGCTGTTATCGTTTGCCATAGGAAATACCCTTGTTAAAACATAAAACGTTACAGGTAAACTACCCCTTTCCCTTAACCGATCTTCACCAAAATCAACAGATCTTGAGAACTCTACAATTCAGGGCTGTATGCGAAACATTATTTGATTCTGTTTGAATTTGCGGCTGTTATCGTTTGCCAAACAAACAAAATTACCCTTGCTAAAAAAAAACCATTGGAGGTAAACTACCCCTTTCCCTCAACCGATCTTCACCAAAAACAATAGGTCGCGAGTACTCTGCAAATCAGGGCTGCATGCAAAAAATTATTTGATTCTGTTTGAATTTGCGGCAGTTATCGTTTGCCATAGAAAAAAAATCTACAGACACATAGACATACAGACACACACACAGACACTTTTCGAAAAACGACTTTTTTTCATGTTTTGAGTGTAGTAGAATCAGAATCTGCAATAATCTCGAACACGATTTTTTTTGCCATCACCATACTTCCATTCCTTAAGGAATATGGAATTAAAAATGAAAAGTTTAGTTATGAACTTAACTGACTTTAATATTTTTATATAAACAGAAAGATGTACCTCAAATTTCTTAATAAGCCTTCTACATTTAGGTTGCTTTGTGTGCAAATGAGGTGGGAAGTTAAATAAAGTAGGGACTGCATCCTTTTTACTTCCATATTCCTTAAGGAATGGAAGTATGGTGATGGCAAAAAAAATCGTGTTCGAGATTATTGCAGATTCTGATTCTACTACACTCAAAACATGAAAAAAAGTCGTTTTCCGAAAAGTGTCTGTGTGTGTGTCTGTCTGTGTGTCTGTCTGTGTGTCTGTGTGTCTGTAGATTTTTTTTCTATGGCAAACGATAACTGCCGCAAATTCAAACAGAATCAAACAATTTTTTGCATACAGCCCTGATTTGCAGAGTACTCGCGACCTATTGTTTTTGGTGAAGATCGGTTGAGGGAAAGGGGTAGTTTACCTCCAATGGTTTTTTTTTAGCAAGGGTAATTTTGTTTGTTTGGCAAACGATAACAGCCGCAAATTCAAACAGAATCAAATAATGTTTCGCATACAGCCCTGAATTGTAGAGTTCTCAAGATCTGTTGATTTTGGTGAAGATCGGTTAAGGGAAAGGGGTAGTTTACCTGTAACGTTTTATGTTTTAACAAGGGTATTTCCTATGGCAAACGATAACAGCCGCAAATTCAAACAGAATCAAAAGATTATTTGCATACAGCCCTAAATTGTAGAGTTCTCAAGACCTATTGTTTTTGGTGAAGTTCGGTTGAGGGGAAGGGGTAGTTTACCTGCAACGTTTTTTTAACAAGGGTATTTTATATGGCAAACGATAACAGCCGCAAATTCAAACAGAATCAAATAATGTTTTGCATACAGCACTGATTTGTAGAGTACTCAAGACCTATTGTTTTTGGTGAAGATCGGTTAAGGGGAAGGGGTAGTTTACCTGCAACGTTTTTTATCAAGCGTATTTTCTATGGCAAACGATAACAGCCGCAAATTCAAACAGAATCAAATAATGTTTTGCATACGTCCCTGAATTGTAGAGGTCTCAATGACTTTCGATTTTGGTGAAGACCGGTTAAGGGGAAGGGGTAGTTTACCTGCAACCTTTTACGTTTTAACAAGAGTAAAGTACTTGAAAATTTATTTAAACTTTTTGAAACAATGGTAATTGTTAAAAATAAAATAATTTTGTTGCCAGGCAATAAAATTATAATTTTTTCATTTTAATGTAATATAATATTTTTCATTTAATACAGCAATAAAAAGGCAGGTAAGACACAGCCTGGCTGTTTGGCTGAAAATGATTTTAAATATAAATCTTAGAATATGGAAGTCATGTATGGTTCTCCATACCGATATTTTACTTCCATATTCCTTAAGGAATGGAAGTATGGTGATGGCAAAAAAAATCGTGTTCGAGATTATTGCAGATTCTGATTCTACTACACTCAAAACATGAAAAAAAGTCGTTTTCCGAAAAGTGTCTGTGTGTGTGTCTGTCTGTCTGTCTGTAGATTTTTTTTCTATGGCAAACGATAACTGCCGCAAATTCAAACAGAATCAAATAATTTTTTGCATGCAGCCCTGATTTGCAGAGTACTCGCGACCTATTGTTTTTGGTGAAGATCGGTTGAGGGAAAGGGGTAGTTTACCTGCAACGGTTTTTTTTTAGCAAGGGTAATTTTGTTTGTTTGGCAAACGATAACAGCCGGAAATTCAAACAGAATCAAATAATGTTTTGCATACAGCCCTGAATTGTAGAGTTCTCAAGATCTGTTGATTTTGGTGAAGATCGGTTAAGGGAAAGGGGTAGTTTACCTGTAATGTTTTATGTTTTAACAAGGGTATTTCCTATGGCAAACGATAACAGCCGCAAATTCAAACAGAATCAAAAGATTATTTGCATACAGCCCTAAATTGTAGAGTTCTCAAGACCTATTGTTTTTGGTGAAGTTCGGTTGAGGGAAAGGGGTAGTTTACCTGCAACGTTTTTTTAATAAGGGTATTTTCTATGGCAAACGATAACAGCCGCAAATTCAAACAGAATCAAATAATGTTTTGCATACAGCCCTGATTTGTAGAGTACTCAAGACCTATTGTTTTTGGTGAAGATCGGTTAAGGGAAAGGGGTAGTTTACCTGTAACGTTTTATGTTTTAACAAGGGTATTTCCTATGGCAAACGATAACAGCCGCAAATTCAAACAGAATCAAAAGATTATTTGCATACAGCCCTAAATTGTAGAGTTCTCAAGACCTGTTGTTTTTGGTGAAGATCGGTTGAGGGAAAGGGGTAGTTTACCTGCAACGTTTTTTTAACAAGGGTATTTTCTATGGCAAACGATAACAGCCGCAAATTCAAACAGAATCAAATAATGTTTTGCATACAGCCCTGATTTGTAGAGTACTCAAGACCTATTGTTTTTGGTGAAGATCGGTTAAGGGGAAGGGGTAGTTTACCTGCAACGTTTTTTTATCAAGCGTATTTTCTATGGCAAACGATAACAGCCGCAAATTCAAACAGAATCAAATAATTTTTTGCATACGTCCCTGAATTGTAGAGGTCTCAATAACTTTCGATTTTGATGAAGATCGGTTAAGGGGAAGGGGTAGTTTACCTGCAACCTTTTACGTTTTAACAAGAGTAAAGTACTTGAAAATTTATTTAAACTTTTTGAAACAATGGTAATTGTTAAAAATAAAATAATTTTGTTGCCAGGCAATAAAATTATAATTTTTTCATTTTAATGTAATATAATATTTTTCATTTAATACAGCAATAAAAAGGCAGGTAAGACACAGCCTGGCTGTTTGGCTGAAATTGATTTTAAATATAAATCTAAGAATATGGAAGTCATGTATGGTTCTCCATACCGATATTTACTTCCATGTTCCTTAAGGAAATGGAAGAATGGTGATGGCAAAAAAAATCGTGTTCGAGATTATTGCAGATTCTGATTGTACTACACTCAAAACATGAAAAAAAGTTGTTTTTCGAAAAGTGTCTGTGTGTGTGTCTGTCTGTAGATTTTTTTTCTATGGCAAACGATAACAGCCGCAAATTCAAACAGAATCAATTAATTTTTTGCATACAGCCCTGATATGTAGAGCACTCACGACCTATTGTTTTTGGTGAAGATCAGTTGAGGGAAAGGGGTACTTTACCTGCAACGGTTTTTTTAAAATCAAGGGTAATTTTGTTTGTTTGCCAAACGATAACAGCCGCAAATTCAAACAGAATCAAATAATGTTTTGCAACGTTTTATGTTTTAACAAGGGTATTTTATATGGCAAACGATAACAGCCGCAAATTCAAACAGAATCAAATGATTATTTGCATACAGCCCTAAAGTGTAGAGTTGTCAAGATCTATTGATTTTGGTGAAGATCGGTTAAGGGAAAGGGGTAGTTTACCTGCTACGTTTTATTTTTTAAAAGGGTATTTTCTATGCCAAACGATAAGAGCCGCAAATTCAAACAGACTCAAATAATTTTTTGCATACAGTCCTGATTTGTAGAGTACTCACGACCTATTGTTTTTGGTGAAGATCGGTTAAGGGAAAGGGGTAGTTTACCTGCAACGGTTTTTTTTATCAAGGGTAATTTTGTTTGTTTGCCAAACGATAACAGCCGCAAATTCAAACAGAATCAAATAATGCTTCGCAGACAGCCCTGAATTGTAGAGTTCTCAATATCTGTTAATTATGGTAAAGATCGGTTAAGGCAAAGGGGTAGTTTACCTGCAACGTTTTATGTTTTGAAAGGGTATTTTCTATGGCAAACTATAACAGCCGCAAATTCAAACATAATCAAATAATGTTTTGCATACTGCCCTGAATTGTAGAGTGCTCAAGACCTTTTGGTTTTGGTGAAGAGCGGTTAAGGGAATGGGGTAGTTTACCTGCAACGTTTTATGTTTTAAAAGGGTATTTTCTATGGCAAACGATAAGAGCCGCAAATTCAAACAGAATCAAATACGTTTTTGCATACAGCCCTGATTTCTTGAGTACTAAAGACTATTGTTTTTGGTGAAGATCGGTTAAGGGAAAGGGGTAGTTTACCTGCAACGGTTTTTTATCAAGGGTAATTTTTTACTTCCATATTCCTTAAGGAATGGAAGTATGGTGATGGCAAAAAAAATCGTGTTCGAGATTATTGCAGATTCTGATTCTACTACACTCAAAACATGAAAAAAAGTCGTTTTCCGAAAAGTGTCTGTGTGTGTGTCTGTGTGTCTGTCTGTCTGTCTTCTGTAGATTTTTTTTCTATGGCAAACGATAACTGCCGCAAATTCAAAGAGAATCAAATAATTTTTTGCATACAGCCCTGATTTGTAGAGGACTCGCGACCTATTGTTTTTGGTGAAGATCGGTTGAGGGAAAGGGGTAGTTTACCTGCAACGGTTTTTTTAATCAAGGAAAAATTTTTTTTTTTGGCAAACGATAACAGCCGCAAATTCAAACAGAATCAAATAATGTTTCGCATACAGCCCTGAATTGTAGTGTCCTCAAGACCTATTGTTTTTGGTGAAGATCGGTTAAGGGAAAGGGGTAGTTTACCTGTAACGTTTTATGTTTTAACAAGGGTATTTCCTATGGCAAACGATAACAGCCGCAAATTCAAACAGAATCAAAAGATTATTTGCATACAGCCCTAAATTGTAGAGTTCTCAAGACCTGTTGTATTTGGTGAAGATCGGTTAAGGGAAAGGGGTAGTTTACCTACAACGTTTTTTTAACAAGGGTATTTTCTATGGCAAACGATAACAGCCGCAAATTCAAACAGAATCAAATAATTTTCTGCACACAGCCCTGATTTGTAGAGTACTCAAGACCTATTGATTTTGGTGAAGATCGGTTGAGGGGAAGGGGTAGTTTACCTGCAACGTTTTTTATCAAGCGTATTTTCTATGGCAAACGATAACTGCCGCAAATTCAAACAGAATCAAATAATTTTTTGCATACAGCCCTGATTTGTAGAGTACTCGCGACCTGTTGTTTTTGGTGAAGATCGGTTGAGGGGAAGGAGTAGTTTACCTGCAACGTTTTTTATCAAGCGTATTTTCTATGGCAAACGATAACTGCCGCAAATTCAAACAGAATCAAATAATTTTTTGCATACGTCAGTGAATTGTAGAGGACTCAAGGCCTTTAGATTTTGGTGAAGATCAGTTAAGGGGAAGGGGTAGTTTACCTGCAACCTTTTACGTTTTAACAAGAGTAAAGTACTTGAAAATTCATTTAAACTTTTTCAAACAATGGTAATTGTTGAAAAAATAATAATTTTGTTGCCAGGCAATCTGAAAATTTCAGATTTTGTACCACAAAATCTGAAAAGATTATACGATAGTTTATGAAATGGTTAATAATACGTCAGTGGAAGGTGTAATGAGAAATTAGCAGAAATGGAAACCTGGGGAATGTTAACTGTTCTGTAGATACAATTTTGTCAGAATGTTTGGAAATGATCATCAACATTGAAGAAAAAGTAAGCATATTAAGAAACATATGTAAGTACTTATTATAAAAAAATAATGTTTGTGTTTTGATAAAGTCATTTTGATTATAAAATATAAATATTTACAACAAGAAAAGAATTTTCAGTTTTCAAAATTTAAATATATTTTTATAAAACAATGGGTTCTTCATTGAGGTGGGGACCATGTCACTCACTCCATCTCAAGCCTCCTCTCCCATTTTGCAGAAAAAGAGGACCCTGTCAAGGCTGATACTTTGACGACAGTGACAGGGCTTTCCACCAAATTCAGCAGAGTGACAGGTAGGCCCAACTCTGATTGGCTCCTCAGATTTCCCCAGCGTTAGTAGGTTCTATGAAAATATTTTATTTCAAAAATGATTTTAATTATAAATCTTAGATATGTTTTATAAATCTCATGTTTTATGTTTTAACATGGGTAATTTTTTATATGACGAACCATAACTGCCGTAAATTCAAACAGAATCAAATAATTTTTTACTTATGTGCCTGAGCTATAGAGAACTCAATGTCTGTTGATTTTGGTGAAGATCGGTTACGGGGAAAGGGCAGTTTACCTGAAACATTTTTTGTTGTAACATGAGTAAAGTACTTAATTTTGATAAAGTATCCTGATAAGATCTTAATAATCCACTGTAGAAACGTAGATGAAATATCTATAAATGAAGAGGCTAGTTGAACGGGCTGGGGGTAATTTTCTATAAATCAAAATTATAGTTGAAGGGGGAGGGGATAATTTTTTTTTATATGTGTACTACGTTATTGGCAACAAAGAAGTAGTTTTTTGTTAAAATTCCTTCCCTGGCTGTTTGGCTGAAAATGATTTTAAATATAAATCTTAGAATATGGAAGTCATGTATGGTTCTCCATACCGATATTTTTTATGGTAAACGATAACAACCGCAAAGTCAAACAGAATCAAATGATGTTTTCCATACAGCCCTTTATTGTAGAGTTCTCAATACCTATTGGTGTTTGTGAAGATCGGTTAAGGGGAAGGGGTAGTTTACCTGCAACGTTTTATGTTTTAAAAGGGTATTTTCTATGGCAAACGATAAGAGCCGCAAATTCAAACAGAATCAAATACGTTTTTGCATACAGCCCTGATTTCTTGAGTACTAAAGACCTATTGTTTTTGGTGAAGATCGGTTAAGGGAAAGGGGTAGTTTACCTGCAACGGTTTTTTATCAAGGGTAATTTTTTTCTATGGTAAACGATAACAACCGCAAATTCAAACAGAATCAAATGATGTTTTGCATACAGCCCTTTATTGTAGAGTTCTCAATACCTATTGGTGTTTGTGAAGATCGGTTAAGGGGAAGGGGTAGTTTACCTGCAACGTTTTATGTTTTAAAAGGGTATTTTCTATGGCAAACGATAAGAGCCGCAAATTCAAACAGAATCAAATACGTTTTTGCATACAGCCCTGGTTTCTTGAGTACTAAAGACCTATTGTTTTTGGTGAAGATCGGTTAAGGGAAAGGGGTAGTTTACCTGCAACAGTTTTTTATCAAGGGTAATTTTTTTCTATGGTAAACGATAACAACCGCAAATTCAAACAGAATCAAATGATGTTTTGCATACAGCCCTTTATTGTAGAGTTCTCAATACCTATTGGTGTTTGTGAAGATCGGTTAAGGGGAAGGGGTAGTTTACCTGCAACGTTTTATGTTTTAAAATGGTATTTTCTATGGCAAATGATAAGAGCCGCAAATTCAAACAGAATCACATACGTTTTTGCATACTGTCCTGACTTGTTGAGTACTAAAGACCTATTGTTTTTGGTGAAGATCGGTTAAGGGAAAGGGGTAGTTTACCTGCCACGTTTTATGTTTTATCAAGGGTATTTTGTATGGCAAACGATAACAGCCGAAAATTCAAACAGAATCCTATAATATTTTGCATACAGCCCTGAGTTGTAGAGTTATCAAGACCCATCGTTTTTGGTGAAGATCGGTTAAGGGAAAGGGGTAGTTTACCTGCAACGGTTTTTTATCAAGGGTAATTTTTTTCTATGGTAAACGATAACAGCCGCAAATTCAAACAGAATCAAATGATTATTTGCATACAGCCGTAAAGTGTAGAGTACTAAAGACCTATTGTTTTTGGTGAATATCGGTTAAGGAAAAGGGTTTGTTTACCTGCAATGGTTTTTTATCAAGGGTAATTTTTTATATGGTAAACGATAATAGCCGCAAATTCAAACAGAATCAAATAATGTTTTGCATAGAGCCCTGAATTGTAGAGTTCTCAAGACTTGTTGGTTTTGGTGAATATCGGTTAAGGGAATAGGGTACTTTACCAGGAACATTTTATGTTTTAACAAGCGTAATTTTTTTTATGACGAACGATAACTGCCGTACATTAAAACAGAATCAACTACTCTTCTGCATACCTTTTTGAATTATACAGAACTCAAGGTCTGTTGATTTTGTTGAAGATTGGTTAAGGGAAAAGGGTAGTTTACCTGCAACGTTTTATGTTTTAACAAGGGTATTTCTAACAACTACTCTCTACCCTATTCAATAGTTATTGAATATTAGTTTATTTTACTAAACTCAATAGGAATGTTGAATCTCTCCTCCTGATTGTTTACTTTATTAAATTTATAATCAAAACTCTGGTATAACAAATTAAATTCCTTACTGTTTTACTTCCATATTCCTTAAGGAATGGAAGTATGGTGATGGCAAAAAAAAATCGTGTTCAAGATTATTGCAGATTCTGATTGTACTACGCTCAAAACATGAAAAAAAGTCGTTTTCCGAAAAGTGTCTGTGTGTGTGTCTGTAGATTTTTTTTCTATGGCAAACGATAACTGCCGCAAATTCAAACAGAATCAAATAATTTTTTGCATACAGCCCTGATTTGTAGAGTACTCACGACCTATTGTTTTTGGTGAAGATCGGTTGAGGGAAAGGGGTAGTTTACCTGCAACGGTTTTTTTTTATCAAGGGAAATTTTTTTTTGGCAAACGATAACAGCCACAAATTCAAACTGACTTCGGAGCGCTCCTTCTTTTTCGCGTGTTTGTTCTGTGAAACATACACTGTAGATTCGCAGCTTTACTCTAAGCAACGCTCAAAAGGAAATGTTGAAAATTTTTGTCCACTGTGTACCCTCATTCACACTAAACCTGCTGTGATGTTTTAATTACGGACATCATAATATTAAAACTTTGGAAACTTGAGCACTACTTAATGGAGATCAATCATTAACTTATACAAGCCATTAATTTTATGCATATATTTTATATATATGTGTACAACGTTATCGGCAACAAAGAAGTAGTTTTTGTTAAAATTCCTTCCCGGGATATTTGGCCGTAGTACAATGTTTTCTACAAAACCAGACGTTTCGGCAATGCCATCGACTTCCATCATCAGTGAAAATCGAGTGCGATAACGTCAGGTGGTATATGTTAGTGACCACAGTACTGTGGTTAAGCCTGAAGCAGTAAGTAGAAAGAAGTAGTTTCTATGGTAATATTTCATTTCGAAAATGATTTTAAATTTAAATCTTAGAATATGGAAGTCATGTATGGTTCTCCATACCGATATTTTTATATGACGAACGATAACTGCTGTAAATTCAAACAGAATCAACTAGGTTTTTGCATACCTTTTTGAACTAAAGAGAACTCAAGGTCTGTTGATTTTGTTGAAGATGGGTTAAGGGAAGGGGTAGTTTATCACCAACGTTTTATGTTTTAAAAAGGGTAATTTTTTTATGACGAACGATAACTGCCGAAAATTCAAAGAGAATCAAATAATTTTTTGCACCCTTTCCTGTGTTGCAGAGAGCTCAAAGTCTTCTGGTTTTGGTGAAGATCGGTTAAGGAAAAGCGGTAGTTTACCTGCAACATTTTATGTTGTAACAAGAGAAATGTTTCCATGGCGAACGATACATGAAAAGAAAACGATACACTCAAAACATGAAAAAAAGTTGTTTTTCGAAAAGTGTGTGTGTGTGTGTGTGTGTGTCTGTCTGTAGATTTTTTTTCTATGGCAAATGATAACAGCTGCAAATTCAAACTGAATCAAATCATTTTTTGCATACAGCCCTGATTTGTAGAGTACTCACGACCTATTGTTTTTGGTGAAGATCGGTTGAGGGAAAGGGGTAATTTACCTGCAACGGTTTTTTTTAAATCTAGGGTAATTGTTTTCTATGGCAAACGATAACAGCCGCAAATACAAACAGAATCAACTACTCTTTTGCAGACAGCCCTGAATTGTAGAGTTCTCAAGACCTATTGTTTTTGGTGAAGATCGGTTAAGGGAAAGGGGTAGTTTACCTGCAACATTTTATGTTTTAACAAGGGTAATTTTTTTTATGACGAACGATAACTGCCGTACATTACAACAGAATCAACTACTCTTCTGCATACCTTTTTGAATTATACAGAACTCAAGGTTTTTTGATTTTGTTGAAGATCGGTTAAGGGAAAAGGGTAGTTTACCTGCAACCTTTTATGTTTTAACAAGGGTATTTTCTATGGCAAACGATAACAGCCGCAAATTCAAACAGAATCAATGATTATTTGCATACAGCCATATATTGTAGATTTCTCAAGACCTATTGTTTTTTATGAAGATCGGTTAAGGGAAAGGGGTAGTTTACCAGCAACGGTTTTTTATCAAGGGTAATTTTTTTCTATGGTAAACGATAACAGCAGCAAATTCAAACAGAATCAAATAATGTTTTGCATGTAGCCCTAATTTGTAGAGTAATCAAGACCTGTTGATTTTGGTGAAGATCGGTTAAGGGAAAGGGGTAGTTTACCTGCAACGGTTTTTTTTTAATCAAGGCTAATTTTTTTCTATGCCAAACGATAACAGCCGCAAACTCAAACAGAATCAACTAATCTTTTGCACACAGCCCAGAATTGTAGAGTTCTCAAGACCTATTGTTTTTGGTGAATATCGGTTAAGGGAAAGGGGTAGTTTACCTTGTAACGTTTTATGTTTTAACAAGGGTATTTTCTATGACAAACGATAACAGCCGCAAATTCAAACAGAATCAAAAGATTATTTGCATACAGCCCTCAATTGTAGAGATCTCAAACCTACGGTTTTTGGTGAAGATCAGTTAAGGGAAAGGGGTAGTTTACCAGCAACGTTTTATGTTTTAACAAGGGTATTTTCTATGGCAAACGATAACAGCTGCAAATTCAAACAGAATCAAATAATTTTTTGCATGCAGCCCTGATTTGTAGAGTACTAAAGACCTATTGTTTTTGGTGAATATCGGTTAAGGAAAAGGGTTTGTTTACCTGCAATGGTTTTTTATCAAGGGTAATTTTTTATATGGTAAACGATAATAGCCGCAAATTCAAACAGAATCAAATAATGTTTTGCATAGAGCCCTGAATTGTAGAGTTCTCAAGACTTGTTGGTTTTGGTGAATATCGGTTAAGGGAATAGGGTACTTTACCAGGAACATTTTATGTTTTAACAAGCGTAATTTTTTTTATGACGAACGATAACTGCCGTACATTAAAACAGAATCAACTACTCTTCTGCATACCTTTTTGAATTATACAGAACTCAAGGTCTGTTGATTTTGTTGAAGATTGGTTAAGGGAAAAGGGTAGTTTACCTGCAACGTTTTATGTTTTAACAAGGGTATTTTCTATGGCAAACGATATCAGCCGCAAACTCAAACATAATCAAATAAATTTGTGCATGCAGCCCTGATTTGTAGAGTACTCAAGACCTATTTTTTTGGTGAAGATCTGTTAAGGGAAAGGGGTAGTTTACCTGCAACGGTTTTTTATCAAGGGTAATTTTTTTCTATGGCAAACAATAACAGCCGCAAATTCAAACAGAATCAAATGATGTTTTGCATACAGCCCTGTATTGTAGAGTTCTCAATACTTATTGGTGTTGGTGAAGATCGGTTAAGGGAAAGGTGTATTTTACCTGCAACATTTTATGTTTTAACAAGGGTAATTTTTTATATAACGAACGATAACTGCCGTAAATTCAAACAGAATCAACTTTGTTTTTGCATACCTTTTTGAACTAAAGAGGACTCAAAGTCTGTTGATTTTGTTGAAGATCGGTTAAGGGAAAGGGGTAGATTATCAGCAACGTTTTATGTTTTAAAAAGGTTAATTTTTTTATGGCGAACGATAACTGCCGAAAATTCAAAGAGAATCAAATAATTTTTTGCACACTTTCCTGCGTTTTAGAGAACTCAAGGTCTGTTGATTTTGGTGAAGATCGGTTAAGGGAAAGGAGTAGTTTACCAGCAACATTTTAAGTTGTAACAAGAGAAATGTTTCCATGACGAACGATAACTGCCGCACATTCAAACAGAATCAAATATTTTTTTGCATGCTTCCCTGAATTGTAGAGGACTGAAGGTCTATTATTTTGGAGAAGATCGGTTAAGAGAAAGGGGTAGTTTACCTTAAACATTTTATGATTTAACAAGAGTAAAGTACTTAATTTTTATAAATAAAATATCCTGATAAAAAGCTCATAATAATCCACTGTAGAAACGTAGATGAAATATCTATAAATGAAGAGGTTAGGTGAACGGGGTGGGGGTAATTTTCTATTAATGAAAATTATAGTTGATTGGGGAGGGGAGAATTTTTTATATGTGTACTACGTTATCGGCACCAAAGAAGTACTTCTTTGTTAAAATTCCTTCCCGCGCTGTTTAGCCGTAGTCCAATGTTTTCTGCAAAACCAGACTTTTCGGCAGTCCATCGACTGCCATCATCAGTGAAAATTGAGTGCGAAAACGTCAGGTGGTATACGTTAGTGACCACAGTACTGTGGTTAAGGCTGAAGCAATAAGTAGAAAGAAGTAGTTTCTATGGTAATATTTCATTTCGAATATGATTTTAAATATAAATCTTAGAACATGGAAGTCATGTATGGTTCTCTATACCGATATTTAGATAACTCGTCCGCTGCTTCATTGCCCTTCAGTCCTCTGTGTGATGGCACCCACTCTATTACCACTTTGCAAATATTATTTTTAACTGTCTGGTACCTATCTCTGATGGACTGTATTATGATGCTCTTGGATGAGTCATTTTTTGCAATGGCCTGTCCAGCTGATTTTGAGTCTACCAGAATTACAGAATCCCTTCTCAGTCAAGGTCTCATGAACAGTTGTCTCAAGACTTCATCAATTACAAACAACTTGGCCTCAAACACTTGTAGCATCTGAATTTAGTGCAAAATAGTGGGAGAAAAATTCACTATATATATATATATTACTTTAATATTTATAACTAAATTTACCTCAAGATATACTTTTTTCCTATTAGGAACATGTTTCGAGAGTTCCTGTACTCTCATCTTCAGCCTTCGCCATCTTGTTTCTGGTGAAGTATTTGTGTGTTGGCTTCTGGATGTTATTAAGGTAGTTTGTTGGTCTTTGGTCTTTTAAAGTTGCATTATTGTGTGTGGTTGTGGTATCTGTTTTTGTATTTTGTGTATTTTCGATGTTGAGTGCTTTGAATATTGTGTCATGTTTTGTATTGATTTGTATTTGTTCTGGTATTAGTTTGTTTTGTGTTTTATGTTTGTAAATCTGTAAATTTTCCCAAATGTTCATTATGGTGCCTTTGTGTGGTATATGTTTTATTAGTGTTACATTGGTTATGTCTGGGAATTCATGTCCTGTGTTTATTGCATGTGTGGCTAAATTGGATTTATATATATTTGGTTTTTTGTATGCATTTAGGTGTTCAAAATAACGTTTTTCCAGCTGTTTTTTTGTTTGTCCTATATAACATTTATTGCAATCTTGGCATTCAATTTTGTATATACCGTTGGTTGTTGTATTATCTTTGTTGTGTGAGCTATTTAGATTTTGTAATTTATTTTTGTTAGTTTTGTATGCTATTTTTATATCTGTGTTTTTAAATAGTTTGTTAGTTTTGTCATTTTATTATTTATATATATGAATGTGGCCATTTTTTGTTGTTGTTATTATTTATGTGTTGTTCAGTTTGATTAATTCTTAATTGTTCAGTTTTTATTTTGTATTTGATTTTATTTTCTATTTTGATCATAGTATTTTTATTGTATCCGTTTGCATAACCAATTTGGTATATTATATTTCTTTCTTTGTCAGTTTCTTGTTTGTTTAGGGGTATTTTGTACATTCTGTTAAATAACGAATAAAATGCTGCCATTTTATGTTGTGGTGGGTGGTCAGAATGGTTAGGTATAATGATGTTAGTGGAAGTTGGTTTTCTATATATTGCATATTGTATGTGTTTGTTGTATCTTGTGATGGTTATGTCTAAATAG